>APFE031260336.1:73412-108883 GCA_000404065.3 Pinus taeda | reverse complement strand
AGTCATAAGAATCTCCTTTTCCTGAGGCCTTGAATGCGGCTTCTCTTCTGTCTGATGGTCCCCCTTTCCTCATTTCATAAGCGGTTATAATTCCGTGTAGTTGTGACATGGTAATTTTTTGTAGATTCTCCTTTTCTTCTATTGCAGAAACTTTTGATTCAAACTTAGAAGACAAAGATCTCATAACCTTTTCAACCACAACAACCTCTTTTATTTCTTCACCCAAATTTTTCATACAATTAGCAATCTCATCTATGCGTAGGAAATAGTCAGCCACACTTTCATCATTGTACATTCTGAGATTTTCATATTGAATTCTGAGGGTTTGAAGTTTCGCTCTTTTTACCTATTCATCTCCTTCATAGCTCAGAACGATCTTGTCCCATATTTCTTTTGCGGCTTTATACTGCATAACCTTGACGAATTCTGATTGAGATAGACATCCTAATAAAGTATTGACAGCCTTTGCATTAGTTTCAAACTTCTTCTTCTCAGCCAGATCTGTAGGAGTTGCTGATGGAAACGTGTACCCTGTATCTATGATATCTCAGACTTCTGTACCAAGAGATTGAAGATAGGCTGTAACTCTTACCTTCCAATAGACGAAGTTGGTCCCATAAAAAATTGGTGGCCTGATTGATGCTTCTCTCTCGTAGTTGCTCATGATGATAGATATTCCTTCAAGCGATCAAGCTTCTTCTGAGGACCTGCTCTGATACCAATTATTGGAAATAATACTGAGAGGGGGGGTGAATCAGTATTATCAAGTCAAATATTCCTTTTCAAAACAAATGATATACGCTACTTCAGTTAGTTAAACCCGCGTATATACGCAACTATGCAAAAGAAAAACCGCGTATACAAAGCAAACTTTTAATTTAATTTATCTTTCTGATGATGATTGTTAATCTGAGATGCAGAATCAAATAACCAGTAACTAGAGACAGTAAAACAAAGCAGAAAGACAATCACGCACAAGAACACAAGATATAAGGTGGAAACCCAATGTGGGTGAAAACCACTTGCTGCAATTTGTCTCTATCTTCTTTTAAATTAGAAAACTCCTTTTACAATGTATTGGTGCAGTCCTTTACCAGTACGCAGGCTGCAACCTGTAAAGAGCTACAACCCTCTCTCGTTCTCCAGTTTCTCCTGGAAGGGAGCTATAACCCCCTTTAGCTCTTGCACTAGCCAAGATACTAGTACGTAGGTGCTGGCCTACAGAAGGTTACAACCTTCTCTTTCTTCCAGGGACCACGTTTCATAAATTTTCAGACTGGATCCATGAACATCAATCAATCATCAAGAATTTCTTCGTCAACCAATCTCCTTTCCACCAATTAGATCTGAATCAAGCAGATACTTTTCTGACAGTTGTACCCAAAACACAGTACCAGAAACCACACACCAAAATCTGAGCCCAGAACACAGTAGCAATAAACAGAAGCAGCTAGATCACAACTTAAAGTATATACGTTATTTCAATAACCTGCAACATGCGTGCATACGCTTTTGTGTTTGGAACAAACTGCGTATACGTGGTTTCCATTCACTGAACCAACATGTATATGCGCTTTAGCTTCACTGAACCTGCGTACAGATCTATAAAAGATAATTCGCTCTTTCAGATATTCAGGACGCTAATTAACCCAGATTATCAGTGTTATAGATCAAGCAAGCACCACATATAACACACCAAAATCATACAAGGATATTATCATTAAAGCTTAAAGATTGAGACCCATCAATAGAGCTTATCCTTCTTTTTGCGCTAAGGTTCCTCCTTCAATCAGATCCAGATCTGCACCATCACCCAATTACCAGTATTCCAGATCTACCTCTTTTTCAGATATTCAATAATAATTCAGATGATCCTTTGCCACAAGATCTCCTTCCTCTTTTATAGTCTTAGGCCTTCCACAGTACCACGGTCCAAAACCATAACATTTCAATACCATGAACCCAAAACTAGGGATCAACACATCTGACGAGACGCCATGGTCCAAAACCATAGGTTCAAATCCCAAGGACTAACTACCATGGACCAAGAGTAAGTTCCCCAGCATATACGCGCTTTGGTAACGTATAACCGGTGTGTATACGCGCCTTCGTCTAGATGAACTTGCGTATATGTCTTTTTCTTCTTTCTGAGTGCCTGAACTGAGATCTGTCACTAAGTTGAGTTGCCATCAAGGATAACACCAGAGCCATAGCATCAAACCTATGCCATAATGCCAATAGTTTCTACCCTAGGAGTTTGATGCAGGAGCATTAGAGCTTTCGAGCCATCAAGATTTTTGGAGACAAAGCTCCAAACTAGGTTTCAACATGGAAAAGGAATTTTATTTCCTTATTGTAAATCATTTTAATTTTTTTTATTTCTAAAATAACTAAGGATAGAGATAAGACAAAAAACATAAAACTTTAGCATGAGAATCTACCTTGAAAAGCATGACAGATTCTAAGGATAGATTGAGTGACTTTGGAATTTAGGAAAATATGATTTATAGAGTGATTTATAGATGATTTATGGAGTGATTTTAGGATTTAGGAAAATCTGATGTATGGAGTGATTTATGGGTGATTTATGGAGTGATTTTAGGATTTAGAAAATCTATTACATTTCTTAATTCTACTTATTGTAAGCCTACAGACAATGAGAACTAATGGTCAAATGAATGTGCAATCATACTCATAGAGAGAAACAAATGCTTTTGAGTATTTTTGTATGTATAGGTTGTGTTACTGAAATGAAGTTTCATATCTTCTGCGTATGAACTGTCTATGTGCATGATCATTGAAGAATTCTTAAAATTTGGAATTGGTAGAATTAAGGCCTATGTGTGTGAATTAGGTAGCGACATTTTATTGAAGATTTAGTGAAATTAAATTTACTGCATGTGTTAAATGGTGGAGAGTGGTATTATTTTATGAAGAATAATTATTCAATGTGTTTAATGGAAAGAAAGATAATTGATGCTCATGAATTATATTTTTATATTGAGTATGCATGGTGAATTATTTGGGAAATTTTGTGAAATGAATGTAAATGCATAGATGTGTATGCAGTGGATTCATGAAATTGTTGCCAAGGTAGATTTGTTTCCATCACAAATGGAAGTAGGGAAACATATTTGGAGGAAATTGCGGCTCTAGCAAAAGCTTTTTTCCAAAATTTGTTCAAGGCCCAAGAGGAAGCCTCGATTGTTGAAGTGTTCCATCTTACCTAATTATTTCCATGATTTATAGAGGAGGAAGGCAACCAGAATTTAATGGAGTCAGTGTCGAAATGAGAGTTGGAGATGATTCTTAAAGGGATGTAGAAGGATAAAATTCTAGGTCCAGGTGGCTGGATTGTGGAGTTTTATCTGGGTTTTTTCGATCTGATTAGTGATGACCTCTTGAGGGTTGTAGAGGACTCTCGCTAAAATGGAAGAATATACGATCCTTTCAATTCTACCTTGATTTATCTTATTCCAAAGGTGGATGCCACTCTTTCATTCGATGATTACAACCCCATCTCTTTGTATAATTGCCTTTACAAAATTATTGCAAAGATTATATGCCCTATTATGTTAAGGAATGTGTCCAAAGAACAATTTGGTTTCCTGGAGGGGCTTCGAATTCATGAGGCAATTTGGGTCGCACAAGAAGGTATACACAACATTAAAATTAGGAAGTTAAAAGAGATAGTGTCAAAGATTGACCTATCAAAAGCATATGACATATTTTTTTGGATTTATATCTAAACGATTTTCAGTCATTTGGGTTTTGAGGTTCCTTTCATCAATTGGGTAATGGGATGTATGACTAATGCTTCCTTTGTCATATTTATTAATGGTTCAACATCTCCATTATGTCATGCATAGAGAGGGTTGAGACAGGGGTGCCCTTTGTCTCCTCTCTTATTTTTGCTAGCAACTGAAGGTTTGAGTAGTCTATTATTGTTGGCAACCAAGCGTCAAGGAGAGTTGTAGGGTATTGAAGTTGCAAGAAACTTGTTTATTACCCACTTGTTATTTGTGGATGATATCCTTATTTTTTGAAATGGATTGATTTAGGATTTAGAGGTGATTAAGATCACTCTTGTTCTTTTTCATAAGCAACAATTATGGTTATCAATGCCCATAAATCAACTATATCCTATGATGGGTTGTCTCATGGGGAGGTAAGTAGGGTTCAGAAATATTTTCCTTTTGCTATAAACTTCCTTTGAGACAACCTTAAATATTTGGGATTCTTCTTAAAGCCCAATTCATATAAGAAACTAGACTGGATGTGGTTTTTTGCTAAAGTGGAGAAAAGGATTAAGCACTTGAGTTTCAAATGGTTGTCTCAAGATGGTAGGTTAGTAATAATTAAAGTTGTTCTTGAAGCATTCCATTATATTGGATGGCTCTCACATGTATTCTTAAAGGAATTCTTGTAGCCATTAAAAATTTCTGTGGGAGGTTCCTATGCACTGGCTCCAAGGACGACTTTGTTCTTCTGTGGGTAGCTTGGGAAAATGTTTCTCTGCCAAAGTCATGGGGAGGGTGGAGTTTGAAGGACCTTCCTATTTTTGTGAAAGCTCTTTCAACAAAGGTCAACTAGAGGTCCCTATTTACAGACAATCTGTGGACCTAGGTAGTTATGAGAAAATATATCTTCACTTAGCCTCTAGATGATTGGATCAAGAGACCAAACAAAAAGATTATGAATTTCTCTGTCATATGGAAAATTGTCATTGATTCTTTCAACGTTATTGGCTGCAACCTCGCTTGGAAGGTTGGAAATGTGTAAAATTTTAGAGTGGGCTTGGACCCATGGGTTGGATGTACAGGAAACTTCAGACTTCCACCTAACATGGTGACCAATTTGAATAAGAAGGGCATTGTATTTTTAAATCAAATTGTGGATGCGAACCACTCTTCCTTTTATTCATAGGGTTAGCTAAGTGTTTCTTATTTGAAGCTCGAGGGGGAGTATGTTGATATATGGTCTAATTATATTTCATCTCTGAAAAGATCCAATATAGAATTAGAGGCAGGGAAGATACTTTATGTTGGATCCACCCCCCCTGATATTTACTCTCCAAAAGTTGGCTACAGTCATAAAATTGGTGAAAGGATAAGAGTAGAGCCTGAGTGGTGGTAGAATCTGATTTGGAAGCTTGTTTATCAGGGCAAATCCATAATTTTTCTTTGGTGTTTGCTTAAAAGTAAGATGCCAACCTGGGACAACTTGTAGAAAAGAATAATGGAAGGCCCTAGATGGTGAATTATGTGCAAAAATGATGAAGAAATGGTTGCTCATCTATTCTTAAACTGTCCCTTCTACTTAAATACTTGGTCAAAAACCAAACAACTATTGGATTGCAATATGGTTTGCGGGAGGGTGGGGGATTTTTAAGGAGGTTTGGAAAAATTGATGGGATTCATCTGGAAATGAGGTTTTCATAAATACATCTTCTCTTCTCTGTTGGGTAATCTGGATATATCAGAATAAATCTATCCTTAGGGATGTCACTTCTACTCATGATCTCATTGTTGCAGAGATTGGAGCAATTTATACTTTTCTACCCTTTAAGGAACCTATCCAAGTCCCTTGAAACATCTTTGAAGAAGAAATTAATCGCGAAATTCCTTGGTCATACTTTGATGGAACCTCATATGGGGAAGGAATTTGTGGCGACGATCTCATTTTATATTTTAATGATCAACACTTCTTGAAATCTAAAATTAGGTTGGGCAGGGGCTCAAACAATTATGCAAAACCCCTGCTTTGTTGGCATTTGAAATACGATTTTCACTCTCTTCAAGTGTTCAAGGACTCTTTAAATACATCAATTGGTTTAATGAATCTTAAATATGTCCCAACCACACTGTGTTTCCAATTCTTTAAGAAAATTTACCACTTAAACAATATTTTAATTCAATTTCATGTTGTCACATCTACAGAGATAGGAATATTGCGACACATGTTTTATCCAAAGAAGACTCTTAATAGGTTTTGGAGGACTGGCAGGTGACTGAACATGTAGATGGGGCAAACCATAATTATAGACATCAGTCCTTCAATGAAATCTAGTATATGTGTAGATGTTTGTTTTTTCTTTTCTTATCTCTATACTTATCAAAACGATGTTATAATGTATGTATTTTGTGGATACTATGGTACTCTGATCTTGATATGGACTATATACTGTCATATTTTTTCGGATGTATTTTTTATGGACTCAGGGGTTGTTTTCACATGGCCCAACTAGATTTTGATCACATTTGTATACTTTGCAGGGATTTTATCATGAATTCACTGCAATGCATCTTCTAAAAAAAACATCTCCCCCATATTGAGTCAACATTTAAATGTTTATTCTCATTTATGTACACTACAACATCTCCCCCATACTAGATTGTAGAGCGCCTCTACAACATTTTTCTTTATGTAGCAATTTAATTGTTAAAGTTTAGGAAGGTATAAATACTCTATACTTTTTAGGTTTAAAGATATTACTTTTTAGAAAAAAAACACATGTTTTTTAACTATAAGTTTCAATGGTAAATAAAACAATTTATTACATAAATAATTAAAATAAATAAAGTGATATTTCATTGTCAATAATTAAATATCTTTCTATTTAGATATGTGTGTGTGTGTGTGTTTTGTCTTTGTTATGTCGTAAATATATAATACTCTTAGGTGATTGGTAATTTTTTTAAGCTTTTTTCTTTTTAAATTTTATGATATTTTTGTTCAAAATTTTCAAATGTAGGTTTTTGAGATTGAATAAAACTTTACATGTGATGAAGGTAATATATAAAGATTAAACATCAAAACGTCTTTTTTTGAAATTTCATATGAGTATTATAAAAGGGGTTGAGACCTATTATATAGGTTAATGTCAAACTACATGGAAAAGGGAGATATTGATTCCTAAGTATACATTTAACTCATGGTATAAGTTAAAGTTGAAGATAATTAATTAACTTGTCAAAGAAGATAATAAGGGATAGCTCTAATAAGTTATTGTTTGCAAAAATGGAGCTTGATTTGGAAGATTACACACCAAAACCTTTCAAAATATTGTATTTGGGCCTCGTCGGGTGCCTAGTGTAAAGGGATACAAGTTTCTCATGGGGGTGTCATTTAAAGTGTAAAGGGGAACATCAAAAATATGCCAACAACCATGGAATTTGTATTAATAGTGGGTACATCCTCAAAGGTCCAATTGCATGTCACTAGGGTTAGATCATATAATAATCAATATATAGTTTTGGCATGCTCAAATAGAGGTTGACTGGACAAATTTGATGGGGGGCATGTGGGTCTATAGTGTAAAGTTAATGAATAGTTAACTCCACATGGAATGAGTGTGGGTTCTTGAATGTTGGGTTTTGGCTTTGGTGCATTATTTGAGGTGCCATTAGAGACTAGAAAATATATCAAATTGAAGAACATGGAATAGACTTTCCTACATAGTCGTACGATTTTGGAACAACTCATTATTAAAATATGTATCTACTAGTGAACAATCTAGACAATTTCCTGATAGGGAAAGCAAATCAAATCTTGAATGTATCCATACACACACACTTAAGCCCTCACTTAGGGAGTCTAGTGGTGGAGGTGTCACAACCCTTAACCTTGAGGGTAATTAGTGGGGGATCGACCTCTTGAATTGTTTCTAAAGAGCGTGGAGGTGTAATAATGCAAAGATGGTAGTATTAACTCTTGGAGCTCTAAATAGGGAGGTATTAATTATTCTAAAAACTCCTAAAGGGTTGATGACAATGAGTTAAGTGAGATGGAACTAGTTCAACCTAAAAAGAAATGCGATAAATATATAAAGAAGAAAACAATGTTAGTAAAACTAGTGCTAATTAATGATATTCGCATACATGAGATGGTTGACATGGCATCAAAGGCTTTAGGTATGGAAATTTATGGGCCAACGGCTAGTTGAGAATATGGTAAAGTCCTGGGTGAAGGATACATGGGAGCCTATATTAGGTTATGTGCCAAATTTTTTCATTATGGTTCATTAATGGATGAGTTTCATATTTCAACCAGTGGAGGAATTTTGATGGGGCTTTGCAATAATTTTTCTTATGCAAATCTCACCATTTTTTAATGCCAAATATGAAAGAATGGAGGTAACACCCATTTAATCAAAGTCTCAATTCTTCTTATATAATTTTGAACTTAGGAGATAGTAGGGAAATTGGAAATGCATTAGGGACATTTTGTGATGCCAACATGAGTTTTGAAATGATATGATTGATGGCTATTACACCTATATCGGTAAGCATAAATTTTAAAGAATGCTTGTCGATGGAGAGAATTGCAAAGAGGGAATCTCATTATTACCCAACCACTAGATTAGAGTGTAGTACCCTTCAAATGTGTATGATACCATTAATATGGTTATGTGGTTCAAAATTGTTCCTTACCTTTCTACCCAAAGGCATGGAAAAGGTTGAAAGGTCAAGATATAGAAAAAATAGTTGGGAAAAATAGTAAGGAAGAAAATATCGTGGATTTTTAAGCCAAGGATATGAGAAAGGAATCAGTGCAAGGTGATAAGCTAAATGAAACAAAAATTTATGGAATAGAGATTTCTTAGTGTATTACAAAGGTCCTAAAAGATATCCCTAAGGCATCAAAAGAAGAGGTGATTGGAGGGTCAAATTTGGAGCAGGATATTGAATCTTTGAAGTCAACCCCATTGAATGATACACACATTAAAGGGACATCAATCTCAAAGATGTAACCTCTATGTAGTTATTCACTTGTCAAGGAGGAGAGTGCTTGTAAGCTACTTTTTGGGGGCATAGGTTTGGTGATAGTAGCAGATGAGTTTGATGGTAATCTAGCCAAGCCTATCTTGGATTCTAATTATGATGACATTCCCACATTGATGGTGGAAGAGGAGGAGGGTATACCCGGATACTACCTTAGATCCAAAAAGGAGGAATTTATTATTTCTAAAGGGGGCATTTTAGGAGTACTAGTTTTCAATGAAGGTAATTTATGGGAGGTAGAAATCCTTCATTTCCCAAGCACAAGAGAAAGCATGTTTGGAGGTATAATAAGCTAAACAAATGTATATTGAAGGGATTCGTAAAGTAAAGAAAAATCGATGAACTTACTTTTAATGGTCTATTTTTCTTTGAACTATAGGGGACTAGTCCTCCCTTAAAAAAAAGTTAGCCTTTAAAAGAGTTTAAATCACAAAAAATCAACATTACCTTGTTATAAGAAACTATGCCATGATGGAGACAAAAAAAAAAGTTTATATTGTGAAATTATGTAATGGATGGGAGTTTATGTCTTTAGATTCCAAAGTTAAAATTATCTAGAGGTTTGATTTCAGGGTGGAGACCAAAGTTACTCATATGTTCTAATTCATAGTCTTTTAAATCAAGGTTAGGACTGAATCTACATTCCTAAGAGCTTCGATTAGAGGCATTGGTTCTAAATCTATATAGTCTTTACTTAAAATAGTTGTTATTCTAGGAAAATAATTTTAAATTGAGTTTCACTAGGAATATGCAAACTAGAGGGAAGATAATTGAACTTTACAGTAGAGAAGGAAAAAATATGGGGTGAGTTTGCAATAGCGGATCCTTTGAAATAATTCTCTTTGAGAAGGTTGGATGATGTTTGTATTTTTGATGATGTAGCACTAGTAAAGTTAAGACCAAGTTGGTGGAACAATAGGGTTAGTGATTAGTATATCTAATACACTAGATATATTTTTACTATCTAAGGGTTTTGTGAATGATATTGTGAGGGTAATATGATGGGTGGGAACTAGGGATTCTAATCATTTTCCCATCTTAATATAAGTGGAAAACATGGGAGAAAAACATCCTAGCCCCTTGAAATTTTGAAGATGAGACATTTATAAATATAGTTAATAATATATGATTCCATATGATGGGAGATAAGGGAATCAACATCATTTCAATTTAATCCAATTTGAAAAATACCAAACACATAATGGTGAAATGGGCCCATGAGAAAAAGCTCAATTATGAGAAGGATTCAAGTGAATTTTAAGGTAGGATGGAAGGTCTATACTTTCAGGATCATGAAATATTTCCAAATGAGGAGCATAAAGACTTGGTAAATAGTTTGGAAAGGAGAAAGAGAGGGTATTTGGATAAAAAATAGGTCATTTGGAAACTTAAGAGCAAAGCACTTTGGCTAGAGTGGGCCGATGAAAAAATAAATTTTTTCATTAGTTTTCTAATCACAAGAAACTTGTGAATAATATGTGGGAAATTAAAAAATCAAAAGGGAATATGATGATCGAATTCAAGAATATTGAAAAGGTAGGAGTAAAGAAATTTAGTGGTCTTTTCAAAGGGGATAGAATAGCTCCAATAACATAGGTGGTGAAGATGGAAATAGTCTTCCCTAGTTTTGTTTATGAGGAAGATATTGTTAGTCTAATGGAATAAGTATCCTAAGAATATTTTTTTGAGGCACTTAACTCTTTCAAGAAGGGCACAAACCTTAGCCTGGATGGGTGATTTGTTGAATTTTCTCTAGGTTTCATAAGTGGTTAGAGGGATATATTTTGAGATTTATTAAGGAATCAAAATCGAATGTAAAGATCCTAACTACCTTTCGTTCCACCTTCATAGCACTTATCCCCAAAGAAAAAAATTCCAACCAGTTATGAGGAGTATAGGCCCATTTCTCTATGCAATTGCATTTACATAGTTGTATCTAAGATCATTTCTAAGATAGTCAGGCCACCTCTATCTATGAATAATTCACAAGGGAAAATTGGTTTTTTGGGAAGGAGGCAAATTCATGAATCAATTGGAGTAGCTCAAGAAAATTTCCACTCTATTAACTTCCAAAGTCTGTGATGGAGTTAGTTAGCTCTACTTGAAGTTGATGCTAATCCACGCAAGGTTCAATCTTGGATCTGTTAACTAGGTAATGAATCGTATCATTTGTATATCTTTTGTTATTCTAATAAATGGATCTACTTG
Organism: Pinus taeda; assembly: GCA_000404065.3. Taxonomy (NCBI): domain Eukaryota; kingdom Viridiplantae; phylum Streptophyta; class Pinopsida; order Pinales; family Pinaceae; genus Pinus; species Pinus taeda. The sequence goes on along the minus strand of APFE031260336.1, from coordinate 97,892 downwards.
TAAATTCTTTATACCTTGAACATGTTGAAGCCAGGTTGTCCTTTATCACTCTTATTATTTATATTGGTGGTTAAATGAATGAGTAAAGCATTACTAGAGGAAAAGGATAATGGGACCTTCAAATGAATAAGAATGTGCATGAATTTAGATTTATCTTGGTTGTTATTTATGGATGAAAATATTCACCTTGGTGATGGCATAAGAAGGGATGCTCTCAAGTTCAAGGTGTTGGGTTGTGTTATATTCTTTCCATGACTAGCCCACGTAGTTAACCGGGTGTTGGTCACTTTAATTGCTTATTAATTCAAACAACTAAGTGCTACATAAATTGTCAATCCAAGGAAGTCTGTTTATTTCAAAGGAAACTACACATTGAAGATAGTTAGGCCACCTCTATCTATGAATAATTCATAAGGGAAAATTGGTTTTTTAGGAAGGAGGCAAATTCATGAATCAATTGGAGTAGCTCAAGAAACTTTCTACTCTATTAAAACGAAAAGGATGCCTACTATGGTAATCAAGATTAACTTCCAAAGTCTGTGATGGAGTTAGTTAGATCTACTTGAAGTTGATGCTAATCCACGCAAGGTTCAATCTTGGATCTGTTAACTAGGTAATGAATCGTATCATTTATATATCTTTTGTTATTCTAATAAATGGATCTACTTGTAAATTCTTTATACCTTGAACATGTTGAAGCCAGGTTTTCCTTTATCACTCTTATTATTTATATTTGTGGTTAAATGAATGAGTAAAGCATTACTAGAGGAAAAGAATAATGGCACCTTCAAATGAATAAGAATGTGCATGAATTTAGATTTATCTTGGTTGTTATTTATGGATGAAAATATTCACCTTGGTGATGGCATAAGAAGGGATGCTCTCAAGTTCAAGGTGTTGGGTTGTGTTATATTCTTTCCACGCCTAGCCCACGTAGTTAACTGGGTGTTCGTCACTTTAATTTCTTATTAATTCAAACAACTAAGTGCTACATAACTTGTCAACCCAGGGAAGTCTGTTTATTTCAAAGGAAACTACACACTATATGTGCTCAATCTCAAAAGCAATAAAAGTTGTAGTAATAAATATACTAACTACACCTTGCCCTAAGCAAACTGAAGCTCTACTTTGAGTTACAGCAAAAACGATATATTGTAGACAATTATCAAAGAATTCTTGATTACATTAAAAAGAACAATCTAGTAAAAGAAATCAATCTGCAAAGGAAGGGACTAGCTATGCTGTAACAGAGAACAGGACCCTATTCCCCAAGCAATAATCTTCAACACCTGTTTCTGATTACTATGCTCACCAACTCACTCTGTAAACTCAATTACCAATAAAGCACTCACTAATTAGCTGTGAATGAATTCAAGAAAGTGATGCAGCAATCAATTGGAAAACAAAGTTTCAGCAATAACGCATAAGCAATATTCAGTAAACAGAACTTAACAAGGTATGGATAGAAAACACGCTTAACACACTACAGGAATGTAATGGGTGAATCTTGTGATGAAGGTGGGCCTTGTCCTTCTCACAAGATTCCCTAGAAAAAGGAACTAGAAAGGAATGTTCAGAACAATATTTTATTCATTTGTCAATGTATCATATTACAAAAGATTCCAGTTCTTTTCCTTCAACTAGACCTTCCCACAGCCTGCCTGTAGTCCCCCTAATGTAGATGTCTCCTCTTTTTAAAGAGGAGACATCTATTACAATTGATTACATTATAAATCCTATCTTTAACCCAATATACCAAAATATGGTAATCAATTCTTCCATTAACAAAATGTTGTTACAATGGTTATGGCAATGCTAACTTTGGAATGTAGCTATTACGACCAGTGTAACAAATCCTTCGATGATCTCCTTTTGTTGTTGCCGAATCTAAAATGCAAATCACGGGCTATCTCAGCAACGAGATTTGCGCACTATTCTAATTGTTTCAGCAACATAAACTGTAATGATAACCCTGCAGTCTTTAGGCTGTTTCAGCAACGTAGACTGCAATGATAAACTGTTTCAACAACTATCCGATTCAACGATTAATTATGAATATAATGTCATTATATGTAAAATAAATTAAATGTATAGTAATGAGAAGAAATTTTGTATACCTTCGGAAAAATGGGTTAAAGTAATAACATGGACTTTAAATATGGGTTGGAAAAGGATGACATAATAACAAAATATATTGTAAAACAGGACAATATAGGGTCTTAACATCCCCCCCAACTGAAAGGGTTGCATGTCCTTATGCAACTTTACTCTGAATCTGAGTCCGGGTACTGGGCCTTGGAGTGCAAATTACTTAGGCAGTAAGTATAGAAGGTGCTATCAGCTAGATCTCTGAAGCCGTGAACATTCTGTAACCTCTACCATGATGCCACTTCCTCCTTTTTGGACAACCTATAACGAGCCTTATACTCTTGTGCTGGCATCCATAGAAGAGGGAAATGAAAATGATATCCTTTCCATTTTTTAGCACATTGCTGAACACATTTGACATAATCAGGTACCCCTGAAATCGCTGCTTCAACATTGGGAGGACTGAAGGGATGATACTCCTGCCTCTCCTTAGAAGATTTTTGCCAAAATAAGTTTCTTGCTTTTAAGGCAAGAACCCCCTTAGCTTTAACATAATGTTGGCAGTCTTCTAACACTGCTGCTTGTAGCTGTCTGATGTGTTCACCCATTCATGTTTCCTTAAAAAACTGATGATATTTAGCAACAAAATGGCATAATTCTGTGGCTCGGATCGAATCCACAGAAGACGATTGTCTTCATTATGCCTCACTGAAAGAAAGGCATTCTGCCATGTGAGATGATTAGCAAGGAAAGAGACAAAGGCCCTAATCTGAACATCACCAACCAAAGGATTCAGATTGAGCTTCCTATCCTCAGGGATGGCTTCATTATGGAGATATAATTCACAGAGTAAATTTTGTTCGTTGGTAGATGCTTCTGTGAAAGTTTTCACAAACTGTTAAGGTCCAGATACCTCATGAGGTCTCCCATCTCTAATTGCCTTTATTTGAAAGAATGCTAAGCATTCTGCAAGAAAAAGAGAGTAATTGGATGATGGTTTCCTGGTGGCTAATAATCTTTGAACCAAATCAAACATGAGGAGCAATCTAGTTTTTAGCTATTTATTCTCCTTCTTCTGGGCACGAGAGTGTTGGAATACCTATTCCAAAACTTCCCAGTTTGAGTATATATGATTTTGCCACGATGGTTTATGCTCCTGCAAGATCCTATCTTGTGACATAACATATTCTTTCTTCCATTTATCCATTTGTGCTTGAGTGCTGCTGGTCTGAGTAAAGACAGTCTTTGTAGGCCGAGGTTCAGTCTGAGTAAACACAGTATTTGTAGACCGAGGTACATGACTTTCAGTTTTAACAGTCGCAGTAGGCCGAGGTATTTGTGGTTTAACCTCTTTTTCAAAATTTTTTGAAGGCCCTGCTGGTTCTTGTGTGACAGAAGGGCGTTCCTCTTTAATTGCAACAGAAGTGGATGCAGGGGTGGCTCCAGGAAGTGGAATTTCAACTATTTTATAACCGGCTTGATGATAAATGTTACCACATTGGATGCACATATATGGTCTTTCTCTATACTCTTCTCAGCTGTGGATGCTGCATGAGCCAAAGTGTACAAATTAAGTTCTCTGTCATAGGCTTCCCTTGTCGTTATTAATTCCTACTTATAAGCTTCAAGTTCTGATTTTAGAAACTTGTTTTCTTGTAGAAGGGAAGCCAGGGTGACTGGGCTTTGTGTAGCAGTCACAGTCTCAATAGCTGGTTCTAGTGGATGAGTAGCTTGTTGTTCCGTAGCAGCTACATCGTTTGCATCATCAGTAGGTGGTTCTTGTGTGGAAACTGCTAAATTAGTAGCTGGTTCTATAGCAGCTATATTATTTACAACATCCTGAGCATCCAGATTTTGCATATCAGTAGGTGGTTCTTATGTGGCAGCCATTGACTTAGTAGCTGGTTCTTGTGTAACAACTACGTGTTGTGCAACATCCTGGTTGTCTATGTTTTGTTCATTAGCAGGTGGTTCTTGTGTGGCAGCTGCTGAATCAGTAGTTGGTTCTTTTATGGCAGTTGCTGAATCAGTAGTTGGTTCTTGTGTGGCAACTACATGTTGTACAACATCTTGGTCATATGTATTCTGTTCATCAGCAGGTGGTTCTTGTGTGGCGGTTGCTGAATCAGTAGCTGGTTCTTGTGTGGCAGCTACATGTTGTACAACATCTTGGTCATCTGTATTCTGTTCATCAGTAGGTGGTTCTTGTGTGGCAGCTGCTGAATCAGTAGTTGGTTCTTGTGTGGTAGCTACATGCTGTACAACATCTTGGGTATCTAAATTTTGTGTATCAGCGGCTAGTTCTTGTGTGGCAGTTGCTGAATCAGTAGCTGGTTCTTGTGTGGTAGCTGCTGAATCAGTAGCGGGTTCTTGTGTGGCAGCTACTTTTTCTGAAAGAAATGATGTCACAAAATCCTGGGCATCTATTTCTTGCGTTTCAGTGCTCAAGGGTGAGACAGGTAAAGATTCAAGGACTTTGGACTGTGGTGGGGTATGGGGTTTTAGACCAATAGGGGATGAATTTAGGATAGCAGCAATGGTTTCTGCTTCAGTTGATGCCCTCATACATCTTCGGGGTAAAAAGGCAGGGAGAGCAGTAATTTTTCTTTTATGAGTGGGTTTTTGTAGAGGGGGAGGGTTATCAGGGATGGTGGCTTCTTTGGTTGAGGCCCTCATTCGTCTTTTTGGTAGGGAAGCAGCCTTATCTTGCCTTTTTCTTTTTAGCATAACGATGGGAAGGTTATCTTCAGAATCATCACTAGGAATGTGGACAGTGGGATTAGATGATACTACTAAATTATAGGATGGAGTTGATGTGGTGGAAGGGTCAATTGGGTTGGCTGATGCTGTTGGTGCGATTTCTGGGGGATCAGGAATGCTCCCTGGTTGTTGTTCAGAAGAATTTTCAGCTTGCTAAGGGATTCCAGGAGTTTGTTGAGGAATTTCAGGAGCTGGTTGAGGAACTTCAGGAGCTAGTTGAGGAATTTCAGTGGCTCCTTGGGGAATTTCAGCTGCTGCTTGAGGAATTTCAGCAGCTTCTTGAGGTTCTAGGGGTGGATTGTTAAGAGGGGGAAGATTCTATCAAGCCAAACCCCTCTGAATTAATAGATGGACAAGACAATGATGGGTGAGGGAAAGGAGTGGGTATTTTGCATGCCTACAGTAATGTGACATATTCTTTAGACACCCAAGTAGATAATATGGTATATTCAACAGTCGCCCATGTCTCAAATGATTTAACAAGACAAAATCATGCTGATAGACTACCTGGTAGCGAACTTCGTAGGTGAGATAGTGCTTGATGAATTCAGCAACCATCGGCCATGGAGGCAGTAATGAATGAAGTTGGACACCCCAGGCTTTGGGCTCAACTTGCTCTCTTGGTAGAAGAAAGTCCTGCTGTGCATTCAGAATGATGTGTTTACAAGTAAACCATCGAGTGCTTGTGATCAGTAGACCTGACACCTGTGCTATATCATACTCTGATACTGGAATTAGAACTCCTTGGACAGTAGAGTAGCCATCCCGTAAATGACGTGCAAATTCAAGGACTTGCTGTGGATCGAATCCCTGAAGTCTCTGAAAATAGTCTATCCAGCCTGCCCGCTGAAAAATCTGATACACTTCTGGGTGTAATTCGAGTAGAGCTATCGAGCCGGGCTCATGTCGAATAGCAGGTCCTCCCATAGTTACCAGCTTCATTAAAATGCATAGGCACAAACCGAGTTACCGCACTCTAGACAGAGTAAATTTTTCAAATGAGATCATGGAATAACAGGACAAAGACAGGGTGATAAGACGTAATCATGGGTAAAAAAAACGATGGTGATTGGCTTACTGTGAAATGATGGCGTGTAATTTTGGTATTCCCCCCAACTACGACTGAAATAATGACTTTAAATGTACAAGGATTGTGGTAATAATGACATAATATTCTCATTTAACTATAGTTTAATAATATTTACACATAATAATCACATACCTCATGTTTACCTTTGATTCATATTTGGAAAATATAGTGTACGTTGCTAATAGATCATCAATAGTTATGGAAGAGGGTTTTGAAATATGAGGGTGATTATATGAAAGGCCCGTATAATCTTAGGATAAGGCAGTGAAAGAAAAGAGTTATAAAAGTAATGAAAGAGGTGATTCTCACAACGGGAAGTAATGTATGGTCATTCTTTAAGAAGAAATGGTGTTTCAACAATGGGGAAAATGGGTACAGGTTGGTGTTTCAACAACGGGAAAATGGGTGGAGGATGGTGTTTCAACAACCAGGGAAGTAGGGAAAAATGTTGTTGTAAATGGGAGAAATAGGGAAAATGTTGCTGAGGAATACTTATTTCATTAATGATAAGAATGGGAAAGATGTTGCTGAAAAATGATGGGGAACATAGGGAGGAGAATAAGGGGAAAAAATGATAGAAATGGGGAATGAATTGTGAATTGGAATGAGATGACAATGCTTCACAAAATGAAGCTTAAATCTGCCTGCGGTAGGATTGTTCTTTTCAATAAGCCTCTCCTACATCTGGGATCTACAAAATAATAAATTGTAACATGCCAACCCTTGAAATGGATTATTAGTTAAGAAATCTAATCTAATGCTAAAAAGTACAATGCAAAAATTAAATGCAATGAGGGGCAACAGGCTCCCCCAAAAAGATATAACGTGAATTTGCCATGCAAGTGGCCTTAAAATCCTCTTTAGAAATGGGCTCCTGGTACAGATGAAGCCGATACCCATTTACTAATAATGGTGTTCTAGAATCATCAATTGTTAGGAGCCTTACTGTTCCATTGGGAAAAACAATATCTATTTCGTAAGGTCCCAACCATCTTGTTCATAATTTCCCCTGAAAATTTTTGAACCGAGAATCGTACAATAAAGCCCAATTACCTTTTTGGAACTGCTTATTCTTAATGGTTTTATCATGCCACCTAGTTCTTTACTGTTGAATCATAGTTGTTTGATGGATGGAATCTAACCTCTTTTCATCCAATTCCTGAAGCTACTGCAACCTGGCTGTCTGTGCTTCAGTCAAATCAAGGTTAACAGCTAAAGCAGTTCTTAAGGTTTTAATTTCAAATTTCCACAGGAAAAACAACACTTTTACCATAAACCAATTCATAGGGAGAAAATCCTGTAGTATTCCTCCAGGTAGTTCTGTAAGCCCATAATGCTTCAGGCAGCCTTTGGGACCAATCCTTCCTATTTTCCTTCACTGTTTTTGTTAAAATGGCTTCTATAACTTTGTTTGTACTTTCCACCTGTCCATTGGCTTGCGGGTGGTAAGGTGTAGTCATTTTATGATGAATATGATATTTTTGAAGGGTGGCTTTAAAACCATGAGAGTTGAAAGGAGGTCCTCTATGTGGTGTTGTGTGCATGTTGTATATGCAGTGATGTGTACATATGGTGCTATGTATGTATGGTGTTGTGTGCATGGTTGTACATGTGGTGTTGTGTACATGTTGTACAATTGTGGTGTTGTGTGCAGGTGGTGTTGTGTACATGTCATGCGCGTGGCATTGTGTACATGTCGTGTCGTGAAAATTTTGTGCATGTGGTGCCATGTACATGTGGTATTGTGTACACGTTGTAGAGGTGGTGCGAAATACATGTGGCATTGTGTACACATTGTGCAGATGGTGCCATGTACATGTGATGTTGTGTACACGTTGTGCAGGTGGTGATGTGTACATGTGGTACTATGTACATGTTGTTCATGTGGTATTGGTGTACATGTGGTATTGTGTGCATGTTGTACATGCTATGTTGTGTACATGTGGTACTACACATGTGTAATGCATAGTCGTGGTATCATGACATGTGTATTCCTTGTGTTGTACTTTGTGTATGTATATGTATTGTGTTGTAAACTAGGTCTAGGTGTATGTATTGTGTTGTTTTACACATCGGATGTAGGTGTATGTATTTTGTTTTGTTGTACACTGGTGTAGGTGTATGTGTTGTGTCATACACCAGATGTAGGTGTATGTGTTGTGTTATACACTGGGTGTAGGTGTATGTGTTGTATGTTAGGTGTAGGTGCATGTATTGTATGGTGTTGTATGTCATGTGTGGTTGTATGTGTGTGATGCACCCTATGTGTATGTGTACGTGGGTGTTTGTCGGGTGTGGAAACCGATTCAGTGTGCATATGAAAAGGACAAAGGATATGTATCAGTACTTTATTTTAGTTTTATTATGCATGTGATCTATGATTCTAATTTATTATGGTTACATGTGATCTATTATTTTGGTTTATGATGATTGCATGTGATTCGTGATTTTTATCTATGATGGTTGTGTTTTGAGCTAACCTAATGTGATATGTTTATACATGATGATTTTGTCAAGAGCTACTTTGACTTGTTGTGACAGTAAGTGAACATTATTGCAAATGTACCTTATTGATGAGTTATGATGAGGTATGATGTGAATTTATTTCAATTTATTTTAAATCTAATGGTATTTATGTGCTTGGTACAGGAAATCATGAAAATGCATGGCTGGGTGGTTGAAACCGACTACAAGAATTAGCAACAACAACAAAAGGAATTAGAACATGCATCTATATGCTGGTAAAGAATTTCAAGAGTAGGGCTGTTGTGAGACATTGGTACCCAATAATGTCCATTGATTTCCATGAGCATGCTATGATTGCTATGATGGTTTTGAGGCAGGGATATGCCTTGGTCTTTGGATCTTCTAACACGAGGAAACCTTACCAAGCGAGGGTCACCCGAGGGACTGCGTAGCAGAGAAGGGGATGCTTGCAAAAATTAGAAGGTGTGTGACTGCATGGAAGGGGGTGACCGGATATATCGAGGTACTGTAGCAAAGAATGGAAGGTTGGGGATGGATTTATTTTATTCATTATCATTGTTAGATGGAAACAAATACACATGGGGAGTGTGCCTTGAAACAATGAGCTGATAACTTTTCATTGAGAGGACAAGTGGTGCAAGATTGTGGCACTGGACATTGGATACAATTTTGACTTTGGCAGTGGCTTATGTACTTCCTGGGAAGGAGGTCAATCTTGTTATTACTTTGAGGGTGGAGGTGTGAGCCTCTAGATTCCCTTGTTGTGGATGCAAGCATCGTATGTTGAGAAAATGTGCTTATGTGTATATGTGTATATCATTGTGAATACTATATTGAGCTAGATTTATAAAGATCCATAGACAATATGATTATTTGTTGGTTGAAGGAAATGTGCATGAGTATATATATGTGGTTGTTATTGTAAATGCCATAATGATTTGTGTTATAAAGCTCCAGTAAATGGTATGATTATCATATATTCAGCATGCCCATTATAAATACCACAATGAGCTGTGTTATAAATATCCATGGGTAGTATGTTTTGTTTGTCAGTGGTCTTGCTGGTTATAGGTGTCATTGAACACCAAGGAGGGTGTTCCCCCAAGGGGGAGGGTTCTATAACAACATTGGTAAAAAATTCATGTAAAAAATACAAGATCAAGGTCATGAAACACGTATTCCAAGTTGAATGATGGGAAAAACATCCTAGTGGGTGTCCATTTGGTTTATTATGGCTAAGGGCAATTGGAAAAGGCAATGGAAAAGGATTTGGAAAGGAAAGAAGCATTAATTGACATTTTATTTATGAAAATAATGGAAAATAGGAGAAAAGGAAGGTGAAGGGTTACAAGTTGCATGTGAGGAGGAAAATGAAGGAAAATAATGGAAATCGAAGAAAATAGAGGCTTCATTGATAAAAAGGCTTCTGAGGATTAGCTTGTAGACTTTTGTCAGTTTTAGCTTGGAGATCTCTATATTATCTATCTCTCATACTCTTGGACACTTAGATTTTTCTTGGAGAACTCTTCGAAAAGTATGGAATACTTGGGATTTGGAGCAAGAAGACAAAGGAAGAGTAGGAAAGCATAAGAGGACATTAGGATCAACAACTACAACGAGTTTTGCTTGCAGGTACCGAGTTGCATGTATGATTTCCTTGCTAGTTTTGGCATGTGTGGCACATGCTTGTGGTTTCTTGGTTATGATCTATCATTGGAATCGAGGAATGCTTGGATTGATGGTGGATTTTCCAAGCCTTTCCATTTCTTGGATAGCCATGGCATTGCGGGTGTCTTTAATTTTAATTTTTGGTTGGTTCTCATGTTCCTTATGGCTGTGGGTTGAGTTACTAGTTCCTAGAAGCCTTGGTTGGAAAAATGATATGGAAGCCTTGTAACAACTTGGGTTGAGTTACTAGTCCTAGAAGCCTTGGTTGTACAAACTCTTTGGAAGCCCTTGGTGGGTTGATTTACTAGTCCTAGAAGCCCTAGTTGGACAAGTGATCTAGAATCCTAACAACAGTTGTTGGTTGAGTTGCTAGTCCTAGAAGCCTTGGTTGGAACAAATGCTCTGGAGCCCTGGAAAACATGGGTAGAGATCAATATGGTGATGGTTAGTGATGTATGACTGTGAGGTGGAATCACTGGTTGAGGGTTGAGGTGGCTTGGCCTCTGACAGCCCTAGTTCGATTTTGTGTGATTTGTTCCATGAGATCCCACATCCATGATTGGAATATGGGACAGGGGTGATTAGATGAAAGAAAGATTTGGTTCAGCTAATCTATGGTTAGATGGTACGTGGAAGTCCCAAACCTGGTTGCATTTTGAATATGTTAATAAGAGAGTATTTCCTCTTGTATTGCTGGGTAAATATACTTGTTCATATGTGGTTTTTTTAGTTGTTATATCTTTGTTATTTCTATTGAAGATATGCTAGTTAAGAGGATATTTTATGACAATTTTGATGTATGGATCTCATTGTTTTGTTATTAGAAAATGATTGAAAATTCAATATATTACCTAATAGATGATAATGCAACTATTGTGATAAGGCATCGGTTCTTCCTTACAATTCTCAAATAAGTATGAAACCCCTATGCTTAGATATGTTGTTATGAGTTGTAGATTGCATAATCGTGACATGCTTAATGAAATGTCTGTCATGGCTAGTAGGGGTCCGGTTAAGTCATTGATCAAATGTTTGCACTAGTATCCTTTCTATCGCTGTTTATCATTTCTAAAAGTTTCATGAAGTTCTGGGTAGTGGCTTGAGCCCTGACCCTAAAAAAGTGGCACAGAATTTGGGGTTGTTAGCTCAGAACTAGCTGAAAAATTCCACAATCACTGGAATGCCTTGTTGTGGGAGCAACTAGAAGGCCTCAATCACATGAATGCCTTGTCATGGGAGCAGCTAGGGGTCCAAGTCAATGAAATTTCAATTTTTCTTAGGAGTTGATCACCTGGAAAGGTTGGTTGGCTCCTGGAGGTTTTGTAGCATGTCTTGAAGGTTAGAATGCTTTGGTTTGGTCGGTTCCACTTCCTTAACTGTACATGGGGAGTTGAATCATATCATAGTATCCTCTCCTCACATGTCTACCCTAACAAACTAGTTAACTTGGGTAAATGTGGGAGGATGGTGTTGCACTTTCTTTCTCCAAATCCAATGCATGCCAAAGGCTCTAGGAATGCTACAAGATTTCTCTAAGTGTGCAAGGGTGTGAGAGAATAGAAGAGAGCTCAAAAAAATTGTTAGAAAATTATATATTACAGAGCAATAGAACACATAAAATATTACAAAAACATAAATACAGAAACACATAAAAAAAGAGAGACACAAATATGCATGGTTCACCCAATTTGGGCTATGTCCATGGAGAAATAGATAGTCCTTACTTTTATATTATCTGGAAAAATGAAGAGATACAACCTACAACAAATCCACTCTAATTTCCTTTTCTCTCTCATACATTCTCCTCTCTCTTTCTCGCTCAGAATGAATCATACACAACCACAATAATACAATTCCATCATATAAACCGAGGGTTTCCTTCTAGGGAAAAAACAATAAAATAACATAATTTCTACCATCAGATCATTTGACTTATGAACGACCCAGATTGACTATGAAATTACAATATTTTACAACGAAATGTTCATCTGTTTTTAGCTTCGGGGGCACTTCCCCTAGACCCCCTTGGCGGCTATCATACAGGTGGTGTTGCCTCCATGTTTAGGAACTAGGTTCCAACACAACTGAGACCTATGAATCAAGAAGATATTCAGGCTCCATACCCAACAAAACTAAACAGACAAAAGGTTGTGAATTGATCCTCAAAAGCCTTTTATCAATAAGGCCTCTATTTTCTTCATTTTCCTTCATTTTTCCTTCAATTTCCCTCTCATGCAAATCTATGTCTCTTCACCTCCCTTTTCTCCTATTTTCCTTTATTTCATAAATAATATTCCAATTATTGCCACTTTGCCTTTGCCAATGCCTTTCCCAATTTCCATAACCATTAATTAATCACTAGTGATACTCATCACTATATTTTTCCCAACATTCAGCTTGGAATATGTGTCCCATGACCTTGTTCTTATTTCATTTACATGGAAAATCGACAAGGGTTTGTTACAACCCCCCCCCCCCCCCCCCCTTGGGGGAACACCGTCCTTGGTATATGGCACCTATGACCAATAAACCATAGAAAACAAAATATATTTCCTATGGAGCTTTATAACACATCTCGTTGTACTATTTATAATGACCACTATTGGAAACATGATAATCATACCATTTACTGGAGATTTATAACACAACTCATTGTGGTATTTACAATAACAACCACATATACTCCTACACATTTGCTTCAACAAGCAAATAACCATACTATTCATGGAGCTTTATAAATCTAACTCGATACAATATTTATAATGATATACACATATGCACATTTTCTTTAATCAACAAATAAAAGGATACAATGCCTACATCAACAACAAGGGAATTCAAAGGCTCACACCTTCACCCTCAAAGTAATACTAGGATTCACCTCCTTCCCAGGAAGTCTAGAATTCATTTCCAAAGTCAAACCTACATCCAATGTCAAATGCTACGATCCTTGTGCTACATGTTCCCTCGGTGAATAATTACTAGCCTATTGTTTAAAGGATCCCTCTTAATTTTCTTCTAATTCTGTTTGGCAATGCTAGTGACCAAATCAAATTCATTCCTTGACCTGCCCTTCTCTGCTACATAGTCCCTCAGGTAATCTGCTCACCCCCTTCCATGTAGTCACTCACCTTTAAAGTTTGTAGAATTTTCTCTACAAATCAGCTAGCTCACTGATATCATGTAGAAATTTCACTTGCAGATCAAACTGATATATGCAATGTACTAAAGCATAATACTAGATCTACATCTACCATAAACTTTGTGGAAGCTTAATCAACTATGAGCAACATCAAGCATGAACACATATAACTGATAAGAAGGAATCAATCACACATAACACATAATATATCACTAGGGAAAGCACCAGCATAAAACCCCAACACTGTATTATCAATCAAGTGGAAATCCTCAACAACATACAAAAAGAATCAGCTCAAAAGTTATCTTGCTCTCTCTGTACTCTGATGATAAGGCTCATGGACTACCTAGCCCCGTATATAAAGGTTGAACCTCAGGTCCAAGCTCCTATTTCCTTGCACAGTTTTGATTGGGGTCCAATTACAAAACACATGTAAATTGGCCTGATCATACCTGCTGTCAACCTCAGGTCCAACAAAATGGCCCACCACATGACAACGAAAGAATCGCACTTTCGATTTGTCAAATTCCTTCCCACCATTTGAAGAACTGGATTCAGAAAGAGAAACCTTCTCCTTCCCCTTCTTTTCCTTACTCACTAAGGCATAGTTCTCCTCATCCTCCATGGATGAAAAACCGTCTCTAGTGCTCCGTTTGATCTCCTCCTACATCAAATCCGACCACAGTCATTCCCAATCTGACAGTTTCTCCCTTCCATTAATTGAGTTCTAGTAGCTATGCTAGCTCTTAGGAAGGCTAAGGAGTGCTAGACTCACCATATCATCATCAGCTATCACGACCCCTACACTTGCAAGCACATCCCTGCATGTGATGAGCTTCGTCAGATACATAGATATATCTCATCCTTTTCACACTTGATATTTCGAAGTTTATCCTTCAGTGCCAGATTCCTCTGATCACTGCTATTCTAATATAAATCTTTCAATGTTTTCCACATTGCAAATAGAGTCTCCTTCCCATGGAGGCTCGAGACAATGTGATCTCGCACCCTCCAAGAGAATTCTCCTAGCTCTAGCCACACACTTCTTCCATTCCGCCAGTTGAGTAGCATCAGTAGGCTTAGGGAATTTTTGATCAATGAAGTCCTTATGGTTTTTATCTTCCAATACTGCTTCCATGCAATCCTTCCAAGCTATATAGTTTGAGTTTCCATCAAGGGCATACTCAAGCCTCAAACCATAGAATGCCATCGGTGAAATAAATGTGATAAGAAATTGAGATATTTATCCCAAATAATAAACTTCGAATTGCTTCTTGTATACTCTTCTTCCTTGATTACCTATGCTTCGATACCATGTAGAATTTTCTCTACAAAACAGCTAGCTCACTGATATCATGTAGAAATTTCACCCACAGATCAAACTGATATATGCAATGTACTAAAGCATAATACTAGATCTACATCTACCATAAAATTTGTGGAAGCTTAATTGAACATGAGCAACATCAAGCATGAACACATATAACTGATAACAAGGAATCAATCACACATAACACATAATATATCACAGGGGAAAGCACCAGCATAAAATCCCAACATTATATTATCAATCAAGTGGAAATCCTCAACAACATACAAAAAGAATTAGCTCAAAAGCTATCCTGCTCTCTCTATACTCTGATGATAAAGATCATGGACTACCTAGCCCTGTATACATAGGTTGCACCTCAAGTCCAAACTCCTATTTCCTTGCACGGTTTTGATTGGGGTCCAACTAAAAAACACATGTAAATTTGCCTAATCATACCTGTTGTCAACCTCAGGTCCAACTATGCAATACTTGAGGACTCAAGTTCCTCCTGCATGCAAGGAATACTTACTAGAAATATCCTAGCAACTGATAGAACACTGTCCCACCATCTGATCTCAACGGGGTCTCTATCTAAACTGCCATGCATCAGTTATCCATGAGAGAATACTCAGTTACCTGAAAGTAATAGTTGTCACATGCATGCAAGCATCAATAAACTATATCTCATTAATTTAACAACTTGTTAAATTAATCTAACAGGACTTGACTATGTTAAACTAAATCAACTGATCCTCACATTATAGAACTCATCCTTAATTCCTCAATCAGTGGAGCAAATCAAGGACACATTCCCCAATTAGTGGAGAAATAATTGCATGTTCTCACAAATACTTCAAGTTTTCTTTTCCTTAACTAATTAACTCATGGAGAATTAATTAATTAATATTCCAAATTGCTGGTAAGACCAAATTCAAATTTATTTCCTATAGATAGACCAGGGACTACCATAAATAGGAAGGGACCCAGAAATGCTATTTGTAGTAGTTTCACTTCTCACCCAAGATGACCAAAATTCTCATTGGCCAAATTGCTATTTTTAGAAGTGCTATTTTTAACAGTATTATTTTTCGCACTTCCTAAATTTAACATTTCTTGTTGCACACTTTTCAACACTCCCTCTCAACAAGAAAGGCTTCCTCTCGAACCTGATCTTGTAACTCTGGAATGTTCTGCATGCAACACATCTACCAAGGGCGGTTGCTTCATCAACACTTGGAACAAAGAAAACTCCCAACTGACCTCTCTGTTGGGCTAGAAACATACTCTGATGCTGAAGCTCTACCTGCTGCTGACAAGTGCTCCCTCTCTCACCTCTGTGCTACTGCAACATCTCCATGCATCTCGCATCGTTGCACCCTTCTCTGTGCTACCCTGCACAGTGCAACACACTTGTGCCTCTCACATTGTTGCAGCCTGCATGATCTGTGTTGTCCTAGGATTCCTTGCACTTTAGCTCTCTCCGCCGCTCCATCTGCATCTGTCTCTACCCAATCAGTCAGTTCCTGCTACTCCACATTAGGGCTCCCATAGCAAGGTCTCATCCAAGAGGTTGGGTACCTTAAGGATCCTGTGCCTCCTCCTTGGGACGATCACTCTATATCGCCCCACCTCCTATCTGGAGGTATGGCTGCATGTGATCCCTCTACCCACCTGGCTCGAAGTTTCCCCCTACTAGAGGTCTCTGCATGAGTAGATGTCTCTACTTGATCTCCACTCAGCTTCTCCTATTGTGGTTTCTCCAAAACCTCCTGAAGTTGCTGCACCAATCGTGGCTCCTCTACAATCATCTGAGACTTCTTCTGGCACTGCATGTTGAGAGGTAATATGCCCTCCCTCTCAACCACCAAGTCTCCATCAGTTGCCTTCCTACTCAAGGCTTTGCATGCATCTTGAACCTCAAGAGCATACAGGTTCTTGACCCGTGAACCAATCTGCTTCACCTGTCTAGTGATGATGTGTCTAAGGAAAACCTTTCCACTACTAGAGACTACACCATAGCCTCTATCTTCTAGCATTGCGATCGACACCAAGTTTCTCTTCAGTCCTGGTACATACTTGACATCAGTCAAGGTAAGGCGGGTTCCATGATCCCTCTAAAAAATAATCGTGCCTACACCTGAGACACTATACTTTACATAATTACCCATCAATATGAGTATTTGAAGATCTTTCTCCTCCAAAGTACTGAACAAACTCTTATCGTTGGTCATGTGGAAAGAAGCTCCACTGTCAAGAAACCAACCACTTCCCACCATGGATGAAACCATGCATGCGAAGAGTGTGAAATCCAACTCGAACTGTGAAGCAAGTGCCTCACCTTCAGATCCTTCCTCGGATCCCTTCTTGGATTTCCTCAGTGGATAGTTTGTAACAAAATGGCCCACCTCATGAACTGGATTTAGAAAGAGAAACCTTCTCCTTCCCCTTCTTTGTCGTACTTACTAAGGCACAATTCTCCTCATCCTCCATGGATGAAGAACCGTCTCTGGTGCTCCGTCTGATCTTCTCCTACATCAAATCTAACCATAGTCGTTCCCAATTTGGAAGTTTCTCCCTTCCATTAACCGAGTCCTGGTAGCTATGCCAGCTCTTAGGAAGGCCAAGGAGTGCTAGACTCACCATATCATCATCAGCTATCATGACCCCTACACTTGCAAGCTCATACCTGCATGTGATGAGCTTGGTCAGATACATAGAGATCGTCTCATCCTTTTCACACTTGATCTTTCAAAGTTTGTCCTTCAGTGCCAGCTTCCTTTGATCACTACTATTCTGATATAAATCTTTCAATGTTTTCCACATTGCAAATGGAGTCTCCTTCCGATGGAGGCTCGAGACAATGTGATCTCGCACTCCCTCCAAGAGAATTCTCCTAGCTCTAGCCACACACTTCTTCCATTCTGCCAGTTGAGTAGCATCAGTAGGCTTAGGGACTTCTTGATCAATGAAGTCCTTAAGGCTGTTATCTTCCAATACTGCCTCCATGCGATCCTTCCAAGCTATATAGTTTGAGCTACCATCAAGGGCATACTCAAGCCTCAAACCATAGAACACCATCGGTGAAATAGATGTGATAAGAACTTGAGATCTATATCCCGAATAATAAAAATCGAATTCCTTCTTGTATACTATTTTTCCTTGATCACCTGTGCTCCGAAACCATGTATAATTTTCTCTACAAATCAGCTAGCTCACTGATATCATGTAGAAAGTTCACCTGCAGATCAAACTAATATATGCAATGTACTAAAGCGTAATACTAGATCTACATCTACTATAAACTTTGCAGAAGCTTAATTGAACATGAGCAACATCAAGCATGAACACATATAATTGATAAGAAGGGATCAATCACACATAAAACAAAATATATCACTGGGGAAAGCACCAGCATAAAAACCCAACACTGTATTATCAATCAAGTGGAAATCCTCAACAACATACAAAAAGAATCAACTCAAAAGCTATCCTGCTCTCTCTGTACTCTGATGATAAAG
The DNA here is from genome assembly GCA_000404065.3 of Pinus taeda. Lineage (NCBI taxonomy): Eukaryota > Viridiplantae > Streptophyta > Pinopsida > Pinales > Pinaceae > Pinus > Pinus taeda. The sequence continues at coordinate 79,827 of APFE031260336.1, read as the reverse complement.
CTCATGGACTACCTAGCCCTGTATATAAAGGTTGCACCTCAGGTCAAAGATCCTATTTCTTTGCGGAGTTTTGGTTGGGGTCCAATTACAAAACACATGTAAATTGGCTTGATCATACCTGCTGGCAACCTCAGGTCCAACTATGCAATACTTGAGGACTCAAGTTCCTCCTGCATGAAAGGAATAATTACTAGAAATATCCTAGCAACTAACAGAACACTGTCCCACCATCTGATCTCAACTGGGTATTTGTCTGAACTGCCATGCATCAATTATCCATGAGAGAATACTCAATTCTCTGAAAATAATAGTTGTCACATGCATGCAAGCATCAACAAACTATATCTCATTAATTTAACAACTTATTAAAATAATGTAATTGGACTTGACTAAGTTAAACTAAGTCAACTAATCCTCTCATTATAGAACTCATCCTTAATTCCTTAATCAGTGGAGAAAATCAAGGACACATTCCCTAATTAGTGGAGAAATAATTGCATGTTCTCACAAAGACTTCAAGTTTGCTTTTCCTTAACTAATTAACTCATGGAGAATTAATTAATTAATATTCCAAACTACTCGTAAGACCAAATTTGAATTTACTTCCTATAGATAGACCAGGGACTGCTATAAATAGGAAGGGACCCAGAAATGACATTTTTAGTAGTTTCACCTCTCACCCAAGGTGGCCAAAATGCTCACTGTCCAAACTGCTATTTTTAGAAGTGCTATTTTTAGCAGTTCTATTTTTAGCACTTCCTAAATTTAGCATTTCTTGTTGCACACTTTTCAACAAAGTTCCTTGGCATCCCCTTCTTTGCTATATTGTCCCTTGAGTGATCCATCCCTTGGCAAGGTTTCCTCACATCAAAAGGTCCAAACATCAAAGCATATCCCTACCTCAAAACCGTCATACCAATCATAGCATGCTCATGGAAATCGATGGACATTATTGAGTAACAATGTCACATGATGGACCTGCTCCTGAAGTGCTTTACCAACATACTACTTCCTTTTCCAATTCCTTTTGCTGCTTATACTGATCCTTGCAATCAGTTTCAACCACCTAAACTGGGCATTTCCCTGTTTTCCTGTACCAAGTGCATAATTTCCATTAGACTAAAAAGGAATTGAAATTAATTCAAGCCATGCCTTAGTGCTAGCTCTTCAATAAGGTACACCTACAATTCTATTTACTTCCTGTCACAATAAGTCAAAATAGCTCTTTGATCAAATCATCATGTATAACATATCACATCGAGTTAGCTCAAAACACAACCATTATAAATCAAAATCATAAATCACATGCAACCATCATAAATCAGAGTCATATATCACATGCATAAGTAAAAATGAAATAAAATACTAGCACTTATCTTTCAAATGGTTCTTTGCTTCTGCCTTTATTCTTTGTCCTTTTCATACACACACTGAATCGGTTGCAAAATCAGCAAGCACCTAGTGCCTTCTCTTCTCTTTAATCTCATACACACACTAGATTGGTTTCCAAAACTAGCAAGTACCGCGTGCCTTCTCTTCTCTTCAAAGAAATAAGGGAATCCAGTGACTAAACCAACTCATCCCTCAATATCAGCAACAAGGGTATCTCAAGACTAAACTGCCTCTACCCTCAATAGAAATAAGAGTATCCTGAGAATAAATCACCTCAATCCTCAACAGCAACAATAAGGGCCCAGACAGTCCCATACCTACATGTACCATCACACTATACAAAATATACAAATATATAGTGCACAATACAACACATACACCTACACTCAACATGCAACACTGTTAGAAAATTATATATTACAAAGCAATGGAACAAATAAAATAATGCATAAATATAAACATAGAAAACGTATAAAACAAGAGAGACACAGATATACGTTGTTCACCCAGTTTGGGCTACGTCCACCTCGAATAGCCAGTCCTTCCTTTCTATTATCCAGTAAAATGAAGAGACACAACCTACTGCAGATCCACTGTAATATCCTCTGTTTTCTCTCACAGTCTCACCTCTCTACTTCTTGCTCGGAGAATACACATATATTACACAGACTCAATACAATACCCTCATACAAAGATAGGGGTTGCCTTCTAGGGAAAAAAACCCTAAACTAAACATAAGTTCTACCATCAGATCATCTGCCTAATGAATAGCCCAGATTGACTTGTCCCCGCCAGGGGACTGGTGGCCCCCGAACCCCCTAGCCGGGGGGGATCGGCACCCCCAGACCCCTGCGGGGGGGACAAGTTCCCCTCGCACCCCACCCCCCCCCTGCGTGGAGGGGTGTACAAACTTTCCTGGGTATACATCTGGATGAAACAAAGGCCTTTGAATAATCATGCTCCACACACAACAATCTCCCACTTGGAGAATGATTGTAGCAACTCCACCGCTGCTTCATTTGCTAGACAATGACTCCTCTTTGGACCTGGTTGTTTCTCATCTTCATCGTCATCCTTGAAGACGAATTGAAACTAAGCATATTCTTAGTTTCTCCCTGGTTACAACTTTTGTTAGCATATCTGCAGGATTCTGGCTAGTGTGTATCTTTTCCAGCTTCAGCTCTCCACCTTCCAACACTGATCGTATGAAATGGTACTTGAGATGTATGTGTTTAGTCCTGGAATGAAATGCTAAGTTCTTTGTAAGATGAATGGCACTTTGGCTATCACTGTATAACATGCCCATATCATGCTCCTTACCCAATTCACCCATAAACCTTTGTAACCAAATCATTTTTTTACTAGCCTCTATAGCAGCAACATACTCTGCTTCTGTTGTTGAAAGTGCAACAACACTTTGGATTTTTGAAACCCAACTGATAGCTGTACCACTACAATAAATACATATGCTGTAGTGCTCCTTCTGTTATCTCTGTCACCTACCATATCTGTATCAACATATCCCTGTAGAAAAATGTTTGAACCACCAAAGCATAATACTTGATTTGTGGTACCTTTCAAATATCTAAGAATCCATTTCACTGCCATCCAATGTTCCTTTCCTGGACTGTTCATGCACCTGCTTACAACTCCCACTGCATGTGCAATATCATGCCTTTTGCAAGCCATTGCATACATTAAGCTTCCAACTGCTGATGCATATGGAACTTTAGACATATAATCCATTTCTTCTTGGGTCTTTGGGCACATTTCCTTACTAAGTTTGAAATGGATAGCAAAAGGTGTACTAACTGGTTTTGCATTGTGCATATTAAATCTTTTCAACACTTTTTGTATGTACTCATTCTGAGACAATGTTAATTTGTGATTTTTCTTGTCTCTAGTTATTCTCATACCAAGGATTTGTTTTGCAGCTCCCAAATCCTTCATTGCAAATGAATTTGCCAATTTTCTTTAGAGCACATTTATTTCCTGCATGTTAGACCCTGCAACAAGCATGTCATCTACATACAATACAAATATAATATAGTTGCCATCATTTTTCTTTTTCAGATAAACACAATGATCAGAGTGACATCTAGTATAACCTTGTTCAGACATAAACTTGTCAAATTTTAGATACCACTGCCTTGGAGCCTGTTTTAAGCCATACAAACTCTTCTTCAACCTGCACACTAGTTTCTCCTTTCCTTTCACCTCATATCCTTGTGGTTGCTGCATATATATCTCTTCTTCCAAATCCCCATGGAGAAAAGCTGTCTTTACATCTAACTGCTCAATATGTAAATCTTCAACTACTACTAGACTTAAAATAGTTCTGATTGAAGTTGTTTTAACAACAGGAGAAAATATTTCATCAAAATCAATACCTTTCTTTTGTGCAAACCCCTTCACCACAAGTTTAGCTTTGTACTTCTGTTTTCCTCCATCTTCTTCCTTCAGCCTGTAAACCCATTTATTCTGTAATGTAGTTTTACCTGCAGGCAGCCTGACTAAGTCCCAAGTCTGGTTATGCATTAAGGAGTCCATCTCTTCTTCCATGGCTATCTCCCACTTCTTCCTGCTTTCAACCTACATTGCTTCTTCATAACATTCGGGTTCACCAGAATCAATCAACAATAAATAATATAATGAAGGAGAGTATCATTCAGGGGGTATGCTTATCCTCATAGATCTTCTAACACCACTTTTAGGTGTTTGGGGTGCCTGTTGCTGTTGTGATGGTTGTTGTTGTTGTGGTTGTTGATTATTATTATTTTCAGGCACCTTTACTTTTTCAGTGATCTCATCAAGAACTGTCTATTCCTTGTTTTCTTTTTCCTGTTTCTTTTCCTGCAACAGTTTCTTATACAAGACCTTTTCATTGAATATTAAATTTATGCTCCTAATGATTTTGTGATTTTCATAATCATATAAGCGATAACCAAAATCATTATAACCATATCCAATAAAGGTACATTTCTTTGATTTTGCCTCAAGCTTTGTTCTATTTTCTTTATTAATATGGACAGAGGCCTCACAACCAAAAGGCTTTAAAAAAGACTAGTTTACCTTTTTACCTGTCCATGCTTCCTCTGGAACACCACTATCCAAGGAACTTGAAGGCCCTCTATTTATTAGATAAACAACAATATCTACCGCATCTACCCAAAATTGTAAAGGCAATCCTGCATGCAATCTCATGCACCTTGCATGCTCCATGATTGTTATGTTCATCCTTTCTGACACACCATTTTCTTGTGGTATTCTTGGAACTGTCTTCTCTCTACAAATTCCAGGCTTTGAATAGAACCTATCAAACTCTTTGTTGCAATATTCACCTCCATTGTCTGATCTGAGACACTTCAATTTCTTTCATGTCTTAATCTCAACCAAAGATTTCGATTTCTTGAAAGTATCAAATACATTAGATTTATTCTTAATACAATAAATCCAAGTTTTTCTAGTTGCATCATCAATAAAAGTAACATAATAACGAGAGCCACCGAGAGATGATACCTGAGCAGATCCCCATACATCTGTATGCACAAGCTCTAATTTTTCATTATTCTTTTCTTTCCCAACTCTGAGAAATCTGACTCTCTTCTGTTTTCCATAAATGCAATTCTCACAGAAGTCCAAATCAACATTCTTCAAACTCGGAAACAAATTCCTTGAGTGAAGAATCTTCATCCCCTTTTCACTCATGTGTTTGAGCCTATGATGCCATAATGCTGCATCTGCCTCTTTGGAAGTTAAAGCATTAACAAAGTTAGAAATACCATTGCATAAATACAATGTACCAACCTTTTCGCCTTTTGCTATTACCACGGCTCCTTCGGTGACCTTCCAAGCTTTATCTGTGAAATTTGTCACACAACCTTCACCGCCTAACTGCCCTATTGAAATCATATTTTTCTTTAGATCTAGAACATGCCTTACCTCCTTTAGTAGCCATTGGTTTCCATTCTACTATTTTACAAGAACCTTACCCATTCCAACAATTTTACATGGTTTATCATCACCCAAACGGATTTGTTCAAAATCTCCTTGAACATAGTCATGAAAATATTTCTTATCAGGTGTGACATGGAATGAGGCCCCTGAATCTACCACCCAAGAATCAGTAATATTTTCGAAAGAAAGAATCAAAGCATCTTGTAACACCTCACCTGTCACATTTGCTTCATGATTGTTTTCTTGATGTGCATCTCCTTATTTTCCCTTCCGAGATCTACAGTCTTTCTTTAGGTGTCCTTTCCTTCCACATTTCCAACACACTATCCTCAATCTGGACTTGGATCTGCCTTTCCTTGATTTACTGCGATATCCTGAGCTCTTTCTGTTATCCGGGAATACTGTCCACTCGAATGTTGCTATTCCCACTAAGATGGGTGGCTATCTTAGAAACAAATAATCAAAGTCTACTATTGTTCTCTTTTATGAACATAGACAAGAGGAGAACCAAGAAGACCAACCTGAGTCTTGCGTTTGATTTCCTCTCCTTCTTGATAGAGCTTCGCCGCTTCTTCTTTGTCTGCCCAGCTTCAAAAGAACCTATGGAATCACAACAACATACTACTATCAAAGAAACATAGATCTAAATTCATAAATAATACAGGATCAGATGTGTATTAACCATATAAATTCATATATAAACAAGTACACAATAATATGGAAGGAAACAAGAGTAGATTTATTAAAATGAAAAGTAGCAAGAGGATTACAACCATGTGCTCTGACCCAGCATCATCCTCCATCTAGGAAGCCCTTCTTCACCTTAAGCAAAGCTTAGATCACCCAACACTATGCATGTACACCAGAAAACCAACAACACTTCTCTATAAGATACAAAATTCCAGCCCCCGGGTCTCTGTTATGAGGGATCCATATATAGATGATTACAGAGAGGTGAGTCATCTTCTGGGATCTTGATTAGTGTCCTCTCTCTGATAGTTCCTACTTCCACTTGGAGAATGATGATCTCTTACTCATCCCTGGTCGAAAATAGAGAGGCAAGTGT
>APFE031260336.1:40606-72291 GCA_000404065.3 Pinus taeda | reverse complement strand
AGGAGGGCCTTAATGAATCCCACATCAACGACACGGAACGAAGCAAATGATTTTGGAGGTGAAAACAAACTGACGATACAGGGTTCAGGGTGGTGGTCATGAAGGAATGAAACATGAATGTATTGCAGTGGGTGAGACATAAGTGAATTGTCTGAATGAATTCTCTTGAACATACCAGCGACACTGACAATGGATTGGTAGTGTTAACCCCAAAGATGGATGGTGTGACGGACCAATGGTGATGACCAATGAGCAGAACAACCCAACCCAGCATGGATGCGGAAGGAAAGTGTCATGTTCAAGAGTGACATGCTACCAATAAAGTTTCTTCAAGTTTTCTTCCCAATTTTCCCCAGTCATTGCTGACTAGTACCTCTTTATTTTTTTCAAGCTTGAGGAGGATAACATATGCTTGTTCTATAATCCTTCCTTCAGGCAAACCTGTCACTATATTTTAGCAAGTCTAGCGACAGTGAAACTCGTTCTCGTCCATTTGGATGAGTTTGTCGCTATTAGGTTTTAACGAGTTTAACGACAAAGATAACTCGATCTCTTTCAATTTTAGAGAGTCTAAAAGAAATGGAAAGGAGACTCCAAAGATTCTTTTTCATTATATAATCCCTTATGTCCGAAAAAGCGTAAAATAATACAAAACAGATGAATTTTCGATAGTTTTAACGAGCCGAACAAGGCAAGCGCTCGATCGTTTTGTATAATAATCCCTCAGGTCCAAAAAGATTAAAATCTAGAGGAGGGATAGCACTTCCGATGCCTTTAATGAGCCGGAGAGGCCAATCGCTCGGCAATATTTTCATATTTTACGAGTAAGGTGAAAAGAGCTTAAAGAAGACTCATTTTCAAGGAATGAGTGATGGTTTCGGGTAGCAGCTGATTCTAGGTAAGACTTGGAATTTTCCAATCATGGCATTGTCACAAGGATGGCTAACAGAATCACTCTTCGCAGATGTTCCTCGAAGGGGTAAACAATCATATCGGGGTGAATGATCGGCTAAAAACAGAGTGGAGGTAATGGTGAGAACATGACCAAGGCTCAAAATCTGGCGATAAGGCATTCACAATGGTTATTTACCGGTCCATTTTTTAATGAGCTTAAATGTTGGGGGAAAAATTTTCTCATGACGTATGTTTACTTTTAATGAGCTTGAACTATGCACTAAAACTGCTCGTGGAGGGTTTATTTTTTAACGAGCTTGAACTCTGCGACAACATTGCTCGCCAGTCGTACGATAAGAATGTCTCATTCGAGATGCTATTTTGAAGTGGCTTACATCTCTCAATCTTTGCCACGGATCCTTTCTTTATGCAAGTTAGGAAACGACTAGCCTTACAGGTTTAAAGGGTTAGAGGTCCTAAAAATTTTAAAAATAAATAGCCACTCTTTGCTTGCATGCAGAAAGGTTTGCATTCCCCCAGCTATAGCGAAAAAATTCCCTCCCCTTACAGTCCCTCATTTCATTGTTTTCCCTTGGTGGCAGAGGTCAAACATATCATCAAAAGAAAAGGGCAGTTCAAAACAGTTTGACATATCAACACCTATTTCTCATCAGTGCTTATTTCTCCAAGACAGTTTACCTACAAGTAGCCATGAAATCTGATCCTTCATATGATTATGAAGAGGAGACCCAAAGTGACTCACCCATAGAGGAACATGCACCCAGGAGGCCTCATAGAGGTGGCAAACATATCAGAGAAGAACCAACCACTCTTGTTGAGTTATAGGCCTGCCCACTTGCCATCTCTTGTTTCCGACATCAGTCATGTTATGAATTTTGTGAGAAGGTTGCAAGCATTCAGTTTCATCATGAGTTGGCCCGCTTATTTGTGTTGCATTTACATGGTGATTAAGCCACTCTTGTAGGTGTCACTTTCATATTAACACCAAAATCCATTTCATTAGCAACCGGCATACCTAGCATTGGAGAGCCATGGAAAAAGAGGCAGAAAATTGACCGGCAGCATTATGAACCATATATCAAGCCTGGATTTTTGAGACAGCTCAAGATAGTATTTCCTTTTCAGTACCTCAAAGATGAATATGCTCCTCTAATGAAACTCATCATGAAATATTTCAGCTGTGAGGGCCGGTTCTCCCGCTTATATTCTTATCATATCAGGTTGCTGATGCATTTTACCTGGGTACGGATGATGAACATTACTTACTACATGTGCCAAAATATCGAGAAGATGACCACTTTAGTGCAACACAAGACTCCTCAGCAGTAGTTTAACAGTATTTACCATTTTTCTCTCATAAAAATTGTGGTCATCCATCAGCTTGGCTTATAGGGCATCACTTGGGATGACTTCATCTCTCGTGAGTTTTTCGGAGCTCCTCAAGGACCTTCAGAGGCTTGGCATGAGACAGGTGGACCTTCTTATCAGCATGCAGGCCATGAGACATAGGCTGCTACTTTTCCGGTGTTTATTACATATCAGAAGGGCACTAGACAGTTGCTCGCAGTAGCAAAGCGAGTGTTATCTCCACCCGGGGTGGAAGGGGCCTTACTTCCGTCATCACAACTATAGGTTCAGGACAAAGGCAAGAGGCCAATGTAGGATGAGGGGCCTTTAGGTGAGCTAGATACTGACTTCATTCTTCTAGGAGATGATGATACAGATGTGGGCCCGCAAAGTGCAAATCTCAAGGAAATCATACAAGAGCAATGAGCGACCATCAATACCTTATCCCTCAACTTGGAGAGGGCTAAGTGGATTATGAACTACTTGGAGTAGAGAAATAAGCAGCTTGAAGATCAGCAAGCGATCATGGAGTTACAAAACATTCAAGAGAATTGCCAAGCTGCCCAAAGGAGGAGGGTGGAGTTCACTTCATTGAAGCAAGAGATCAATGTCAATCGAGAGTCTTGGCTTGAGAGAGCCAACATCCACTTAGAGAGATTGTTAGAGAAGGCCAACAAGAAGAAAAACTTGTTGAGACATGTTATGCTCCTATACCAATAGGTGTCATATTTCATGATTGACTGGATTGGCTCTGCAATATGTTCCCTCCTTTCCTTGCTGTAAAGTTTCCATATTGTGATAAAAATAGAAAAAAAAATTAAAAAATGAAAAGGGGGTATGCCCTAAAAGAAAAATCAAAGGGCAAAAAGAATAAGATGGTCACAAAAAAGAAAAGAAATGAACCCCAAATGAAAAAGACCACGAAAGTGTGCAAGTTCAAAAATGCCACTACTATTCTATTTTTGTGATAAATCTGATGGTGTGCAGCTTGTTGACTTATGCCACCATTGATGAATGGCCAAACAACTCAATCTTGGCTAGTTCATGTTTGAATTTACTTGTTTTAGTGATAGAGAATAGAAATTTGTCCAAACTGCTTAAACTTGGCAGATAAATAGTTATGTAGAGAAGCAAAGGAGCTCAATTGCTTAATCTGAGTCCTTGGAAGAAATAAGGGTAGATTTAGATAGGATTACAGTGAAAAGAAAAGAAGAAAATGAGGGTTTGCCAGTTCAAGTGCACCCAGGCAAGAATAACAAAAAAAAATATTAGGTATTGCAGGCTGGGTAAGTAGTTTTGGTGTTGCAGAAAGAAGCTTATGATTAATTTCTTCTCTCAAAGATGTTCATCTTGTTGTTATCATAAGTACCATGGAAACTGTTTGGTTACAAATCATGTGAGGCATGACTAACTTCCCTTCACACTTCTTCTTAAATCATTTACTAATTCCCCCAAGGATATTGAGATTTGCTCAAAACTCCTAAATCACTCCACCTCATATCATGAAAAGCCTGAGTAAAACACTATTCTTGCTTTAGGCACAAAGCCACATTTCTTGTGTAAAACCCTTTTAATTCCCTTAAGCCTAAGTTTTTAGAAACTCTATAACTTAGCACTCTCTTTCAACATATTTCTCATATTAACTCTAACCCTATTTTCTATAAATCCCGTGTAAATTTTTCCCATCCCCGTATTGTGTATATATCACATAAAAACCCCAATATGTAATATCCCGCCCCGGTTTAATTATAAACCATATCTTTATGTAATTCGGGATTCAAAGGTTTATTCGAAATCTTTAAATAACCTAACCCGTTGTGCAAAACCCAAGAATTAATTAACATTCGGTTAATTAATAACTTAACCCAAGCCCGACAACCATGATATTACGCCTGATATAATTTATTGGTGCTTAATACATGGCCCCCTCACGCCATAACCCTAAGCCATCCCTGACGCCTGTCAACTGTCAAATCTGGGCCCGCTCATCCAATGGCCCATGATCATATCACAAGGCCCTCTGACACCGATGTTTACCGCCTGGGGAGTCGGCGGTATTGTCGCCATACCAGGGACACGCGGCGCCCTCCCGCGCTGCTCGCGGCCCCTCCGCCCAAAACCGCCTTAGCCGATAAGCGGTGCGGGCCCAAACCGCTTACTGCCCCCCACTGACCCCCTTGCTGACGTCACGACCACGTCACCTCCACGTCATCATCTCGTACCCTCTGCTACGCAACAAATCTCCTGTCATGCTGACGTCATCCGACCAAAAAGCCCCGCAAAAGCCAAATTTTGTTAAAAAACCATGACAAAGTGTCATTTTCACCCATTTTCATTCATTTTTCTCTGTGAACTGTTTGCATGCGAATTACGTTCGTTGATTGCTCGAGCTCCCAGTCCGCCACCCGGCCAAGAAATTACAGTGTCACACCCTGCAACTCCTCAGTCAACCTGTAAATCGCACTGGTTCGCCTCCAATATATAGGTATTTACCCTGTCCCACCTCTCGAACCTGCATTTTTGGATTTTCCTCTGTAAATTATCCCTGTAAGAGCCAAATTCAAGCTGAAGCAGTCCGTAATTGCCATACCAAGACATCCAGAACTGCTCTCTTGCCTATTTTTCCCACAAAAACCTGACCTCCAATTGAAAACACAAGAACCAATCATGGAGGCCCCCGTAGCTCTAAACATGGCACCCCTCAATGCACCTCATAAAGACTAGGACTAGTTGCCCTTGGCTGACAGAGATTTTCAAGTTAAAGAGTTATCTGGTGACATGAACCATCTCCAGGCATTTTGTCAAATTAGGAATAGTCATTTGAAGAACTCTGATATCTATGGGATATGGGAATCTAATCTTCCCAAGTATTATCTTCCCTCAGTCAATGTGTTCCCTGATATTATTCACCAATGTTGTGCCAACTATGACCCTGTCAGTAAAGCAGTTATGACCCCATCCCAAACTGTTATCTTTTACATAACTGCTGAATCTATGGATGAGATGTTAAACTTCCATCCCACTCAACCCCTTGCTCCGTTGTCCATGGGCTATCTGCTTGAAAAATCTTCTCAATTGTCCAACTCAAAGATAACCCGGATTACTCAATGATTCATGAAACCTGATTGCCAGCCCGAATACCCACCTCCCTATGTGCATGCCTAGTTCAAAAAAATTGGCAGGCTTATTCTTGACATGATATCCTTCATATTGGGATTCAAAACCAGTGAATTCTTTTATGAAACCATCTTAGTTATGTTGTCAATGTTTACTACTGGACATCCCCCTACTGTCAAATTTGACGATGCCTCTTTCATTGCCAATAAAATCAATGAGCAATTCATAAATCTAGACAGAGAAGGAGTCTTCAAGTACACCTCATTCATATACCACCTTTTCCTATGCTATCAGCCAAATATCTTTTCATTTCCCATCAGGAAATTGGATTCCAAAGGAGAGCGGAGGTCTGTGATCTTTTGGAGCTCAGTCTTCCTTAAGACTTCTCAATCCCCTTATACCTACTGTGAATTCATTAATTTGTTTGTACATCCAACCTCCAGTCTATTAATAGAAGCTCATCTTCCTAGACTCTCTGGTGATATGAAGAAAATTTTACAGCTTTCCAAAAGCTATAGAATAGGTGACTGGTACCTCTACCAGAATCACACCGAAATCAGAATATATGGCTATGAGTTGTGCCCTCATAAATTGCCTAGGTATGTGCCTATGAAGTTATTTGCATTATAATATTTCAGGTAGCTCATCTGTTCAGACTTAACCCACTTTTGCAATGTAAAGAAAAAGGCTCAGCTGAGAATAAAAAACTAGTTAGGCCCCTTTATCATTAACAAGAGGGAAGCATGGGAATACGCTGATAAGATGTTAGGGGAGGACCTTAAATTGAAGAAAAGCTTTTGGTGGGTACCTTATGACCCAAATAGCTTTATAAGTGACAGAAGAGTAAGAAACAGGGTATCATCTTACATACATCATAGGATCCCTCAAATTGAACAGTTTGCTAATCAGGATGAGTGGGTAGAGGGTACATTAATAGAAGAAATTACTGAAGAAGAAAAGATGGAAAAAGCTATGAAATATTTAGAAAACACCCTTGACCTAGACTCTTTTAGACAGGTCTCTTTCAAGCTGCCTCAACAAACAGGGGTGGGTATATCCTCTGCTGGAACTTCACAGCAGCCTGTACAAGAACCCAGCACACCTGTTACAGGGTCTTCCAAGGGCAAAGAAGTAGTTGATACGAAGCATCCTATAATGACAGACCAGCCAGCAACATCAAAAGAGCATAGCCAGGGACAAGTTCCTCTGGTCCAAACTAAAGCACCAGAGATACCAGCATTGCAAACTCCTTTAAATGAGGAAAAAGGCAAGAAAAGAGACAGAGAAGAGGCCACACCTATCAGTGGACCTGCAGAGCAACTAGGTGCAAAAAGGCAAAGATTGAATCCTCTGTCTGAAGAGGAAATCTTTGAAGAAACAACCGGAATTTTAATAGGGGAGAAGGTAGCCAGCCAGCAGCCTTCTCTAGTAATAGAGACATCAACTAGCTCACACAGTCAGGAGCTATACAGGAAGCATAGTGTTGAACTATCATCTACCAGGCCACCAGGCAAGCCGCCCTCTGACATCAAAAGAACATTCACAGAGATAAAGGCTAGAAATGACCCACTGAGGTTGCAAATTTACAACCAATATCTTAAGATGGCCCCCACAAAACAGCAAAGATTAATGTCAGCATATGACATACAAGAAGGAAAGATGATCATGAGCTATTTCAAGCCCAAGGTATAGCAACCACAATCAGCAGCTGACTACATCAGGACAAATCTGGAGGTCTTCGCCAAAGACATTCATCCAATAGACCAGATTGAGCTGCACAAACAGACTGGAGAGATGGTGTATTCCATGCTAGCTGATAAAGTAATTTTGGCTCATAAATTGCAAAATTCTTTAAAAATACCTCTGCTCAGTTAGATTTGGAGAAGGCCTCTTCTCAAGCAAAGGACAACAAGATCAAATCCTTGGAGGAAATTATCATTGAACTGGGACATGATCCCAAAGATGCCAAAGGCATAAAGGCATTGATGAAGAAGAAAGAGGAGGACATTGTTGCCCTCAGAAAATAGCTGAAACTGCCTTCTACTATGCATCCACAAACGATAGAAGTTGTACAACAGAAATCAGAGGAGGACATGATGGACCTGCTCATGAGAATCAATGAAAGATTGAGTGAAACAGAGTAGGCATTGGAGAAAGCTCTAAAAGAAAAGCAGGGAGAGTCGACCTCCCAGCAGCCTGAAGTAATCCCTGCAGTCATGCCTGCAGCCACCGCAACAAATGGAGCAGCAGCATTGCTTCCCACTATCCCGGCATCAACAACAGAAATCACCACAGCTACCTCAGTAACACCAGCAGCAGTACTACTATGAGTACAGAGGAATTGATAAAAGCCATGGAGGAATTAAAACACCAAGTATCAGAGCTGAAGCAAGTCAAAGAAAAATTGGCAAAGGTTGAACAGAGCTATGATAAATCAAAGATTAATGTGGTAGAGAAAACAAGGGAGGTCAAAGCATTGGAGAACAAGGTGAGAGCATTAGGAAAGGACCTTTCTCTGCATAGACCTCTAGCAAAAATCAAGGGAATTTTGTGGACGAACATCACTCAATCACTTAGTGATGTATGCAATTCTATTCAAACCATTTATGAACAAATTGATCTAATAAGGGTAGCCCAAGTGGAAGTTCAGAAAACAAGAACCTTATTGGGACAGATGCCTGAGCAAGCTAACAGGCTAATACATTTTTTGAACACCAAGACCAATGAAGAACTGGAGGCACTGCAAATCAAGGACAAAATAGGCACCATTCTAGATGTTAAGAGAGTTCTAACCATGAGAACTCTGATGAAAAATTTGGAAAGGAGATGCCAGGACATGCAGGTGGAGATTGACTCTTTTATAGAAAAATTTACAATCCTACATAATAAAGGTTTGCCGAGTCCTTTGGGAAGTAATGATCGTCTGATGAGACACAAGGACTATGTACATAAATTGAATACATATGCTTCTAATCAAGCTAATGCATCTTCCAGCACTTCAGGGGAGAAGGCACTTCCATCTGGCCAATCCCTTTATGACAGCCTAGAAAATATGTTCTACATAGAGCATGAGGTGAAGCATATGTTCACCATCCCGCCTAATTTCTTCAAGTATACAGAGACCGACGAGACTTTAAGGAAGCTCTAGAGACATAAATTACCAGGACCAAAGTGGTGGCAAAGCATGTTGGAAATTCTATAAACTTATCTTTGGCCAATTGAAACTTTGTATCATCTACTGTAATGTGGAAAGCATAAATAAATCGGGATCACGCAAGTCAAAGCGCATCAAATCAAGCGTTAAAGAAGGTCTGACCAGGGCAGAACAACCAACACAGAAGATTATTAGAAGACAACTGGGAACCGACTTGCAGCACCTACCTCCAGTTCTTCTCATAAAGGCAAAATGACCAACACAACATGAATATATTGCATCTATTTATTGTCTCCCTGTTTTCGGGACTGTCTGTCTCTATCTTTGTAAAACACATTAATGATCCCCAGATATTATGTAAGATATTTTGATGTTTTTTGTATAAATGCTTCCCCAGATGAAGTATTAGTGTTGGTTGGTTGGATTGATTAAGAAGCCTTCTCAGACTCTGCTGTAATTCTGAAGGTTTTTTGGAATAAAAGGATGTTGGAACGATTTTTGTCTGGCTTATTGAATGAGAAATTGATGCTGAGGACCATGTTACAGAATTCTTGAATCATCTTATGGATCAATAAGTCCCTTCTAACTTGTGTTTTACAGTTTCTGTGTTTACTATATCATATATGTTTCATGATCTAAATAACAGAGAAAAAGAATAACTTAGAATTTGCTTGTTTGCACTCTGTGTTCAGTCTTTGTTATTATTAATGTTTTCTTCAGAATTAGCATATACAGTGAATTCTTAAATGCTCTTGTATCCCCTGATTCTTCACCTTGAGTATTTGCTAAGGAATTATTAACTTCCCCTTAACAGTAGTCACCCATTCTCCATCTGTCAACATGATGAAGGATTCTTAATTTCCCTTCACCCATTGGCTTCATTCCATCTGATTTCAGCCTTTAAATTGTTCATATTTGAGTACCTTGCTTTGTTATACCTCCTCTGTTAAGAAAACTAATCCAGCAAACTATCCTTCTTTGACTCCATCATGCCCAATGGACTAAAACTCTTCAATTTCACCTCACTATTCTGCTAAATCTCCACTCCTCAAACAAAACACAAACCAAAATCCTTGCACTTCATAGCTAGCCTAATATAATTCAAAACAAAGCTAAATTATAAAGAGAGAGCCCTCTCTAGATGCAGATTGGCTAGAATCTATGTCTAAAAGATTGGTCTGTTGTTACCTCAGCCATATTCCCTTTCTCACAACTTTAGGGAACAACCTGAGTGATAACAAGACACATGTCTATTCTTTACATGGCAAGGAACAAAGTTTGCAAGGCAAGGATAAAGAGCTTAAAGGAAAAATTGAAGAAAGCATCAAAGAGGCAAAAGGAGCATGATCGACTTTGGATATTGGTTGAGGCTTCCTTGGCCCAACATAGCTCTTGATAGAGAAGGCTCAACCCAAATTTCAAGAAATGTGGGGCATTTTTTGCATTTTGGCAAATTTTGGCATAAAAAACAGGAAATTCTGCCCTGTGCACCGCGCCACGTGGCGCTCACTTTTGCTAGGGGGCTCCAAATCTCAAAAACTCAACATCTTTGGATTTTTCATGAAAATTTATGCTTTCCTACCTATGGCCAAGAAATTTGGGCAGGTTTTAAGCCCTCAAAAGGTCAAAAAACACTCAAAAAATGACCTCACTACCCTTATTTTGACACACAGGAAGCAGTCTTGGGAGATTTGATTTTTGACAAGGCAAATGGAAGCCAAATTGAAAACTGCCACTTGGGTTGGAAAGTAAAGAGGCAGACCTTTCCAACAAGTACACTTGGAGATAATTTGGACACCAGGAAGGTCTCCAAAAGTGGGTCCAAACAAGAACTACGCATAGAGGATCAGGCACGGCGCATAGAGGAAAAATTGCCAGTTTGACCAAGTATTGCTTTGTTTTTCGCCCAGTTTTGGCCAGTTTGACTTTTTCACTTTCTTCATGGAAAACTGTGATTTAATTTCATGTACATTGATGGATCATGATGTAAATATGTCTAATTTTCACTTAGTAACGTATATTCATCTGTTAAAAAGTTGTTTGAAACTGAATGGATCAGTTCCCTAACTTCTAGAGGCATGTTGTTCCACTGCCTGATTTCTAGTTCTTAGTTTAGAATCAGTTGGATCAGCTCCTAAACATGTGATCTCGACCCCTAGAGGCTAGG
This sequence comes from Pinus taeda, assembly GCA_000404065.3. Lineage (NCBI taxonomy): Eukaryota > Viridiplantae > Streptophyta > Pinopsida > Pinales > Pinaceae > Pinus > Pinus taeda. The sequence continues at coordinate 61,591 of APFE031260336.1, read as the reverse complement.
ATGAGCTATGCTTTGTCTATATTATGTAGTTTTTCAGTCATTACCCAGGTTGGACTCTTGAGAAAGCCTTGAGCTTCATTGTACATTCATATCAGCATTTTGGCTAAGGAATTGAGACCAGAGTTTGCAGCACTCTTTGGGATCCATGTGGAAAATTGTATTGGTACAGTGATTTCTTTTGTAATTTTGAATTTGTTTATGTATGCCATTCTCTATCTTATTTCTTCTTAACTAAACAAACAAGAGTGTAAGTAGAATCCATTGAAAATGAAGTTCTCTACTTGAAGTTTGCTTTAGTTTCTTGATGTTTTCAACTGTTTGGAGAGGATCCATGATTTTCCTTGCCCTCTTCAGCTCCTCACCTGTCTACTCCTTCCATCTCACTTGATTTCAAGTGTCAAAAATGATTGCCTACCTTGCCCCATTGAGACCTCTGCAGGACTATGCCTCATCCCCGCACCCAAAATCTGCCTTCTCATCTGAGCCAACAAATCATCACTTTATTCAATCAAACTCTTGCACACATATACCTAGCCTAAGATTAGTAGTTAAATCAGTCATTTCAAGCCCTTAAGTGATCATAATTTGCTGAGATTGACCCGGAGAGAGCCCTCTCCTGACCTGGTAGGTCTAGCTACCAGGCTGAGCATGGTTTGATGTGGACCTAAAATCTTACCTTTTTAGCCTAAGATAAATCTAGGCTCTAACATAGTGGTGACCATACTGGGGAAGAAATTCTTTGTTTTTTAGTCGTCTTCGTTTTATAAACTATAGACGGAGTCTGAAGATTAGCCAGGTAGCCTTCGAAACGCTTTTGCTTTGCATTAGCACAAGTAGATAAAAGCTACTTCAGTCAATCTCCGGTCTAGTCTTATGAACGAAAGTCTAACCCACAAACACCCCAGTACTTCTGATAATTCTAAGCTTTCGGATGATAAGTTTAGGATTTGATAGGATGAATAAGTTGTTTATGTCCATTTGATCTTTTGAAAATAATAGCACACTAGCTTCTAGAAGATATACCAGAGCTAATCCAGATCAAGATCCTCCTCTTGTGTATGAAAATCCCAATTTGATTCCAAGACTCCATCGTCAAGAGAGCTCTGTGACTCCCATGTTCAAATCCCATTCATGTCCTACAATTTTTTAGTATCTTGAAGAGCTTGATTTTGATAAGCAGTTTGAGTTGTCATTGTTTGAAACCAAATCCGAAAGTGTTGTTGGTTCTAATGTCCCCAGTCTGCAATTTCTTGTAGATCTAGAAACTGAAAGGGATAATAGGTCAATCGATGATTATATCCTCAATCGGCTCCAAACTACAATTGTGGCTTTAAACCTCGCTGATTTCTTAGAATCTGCATCTGCAACCCTTGGATCTTCTGTAATTGCATCTAGCTCAAGGATTCCCACTAAACCGCCATTCATTCCCACCATCCCCGTGCAACCTATTATCTCTGATCAAAAGTCTGCAGTAGTCCCACCTCCGTCTACTCCATCCACTCCTCATACACCCCATACATCAGCTGCACCCACTCCTACAACATCCCCAAGACCAAATCCACCAAGAGCGATGGCTACTCGTTTTGCCCCTCTTGTGCTGCCTCAAAATCTCGATGATAGCCCGCCGATTATCAAATCAAAATTCCTTTGTTTGATGGCACTCCTCACAGTGTTACAGCTCAGCAACATGTGGATAGAATGACAGATTTCTTCAATCTTCATGAGATCGATGTAGAAAATGTGACAATGAGACTGTTTGTACAGACATTTGGTGGTGAAGTTAGGAAATGGTTCAGAGCTTTGCCAGCTGCAAGTATCACTACATTGGCCAATCTACAAAGACAATTCTTAGACCGCTGGGAAGTGAAGAAAAATCCTCTTCAAATCCTTCCTGAATATGACCACATCAAGCGGAACGTTGGTGAGTCTGTCCAAGATTATCGCATTCAATTCAATTCCATTTATAATGCAATTCCTGATCATCTAAGGCCACCCGTGGGGCTAGCCTTGATTAAGTTTCCGAACAGTTTTGATACTGATATGGCCAATCAACTAAGAGAGAGAGATCCGGCTACGTTAGAAGACATGCAGAATATCGCAGTCAGCATTGAAGCAAATCTGCTGGCCAAGAGAGCTAGAGCAGGAGCAGAAAAGAAAGTCACAATAAAAGAAGAGTCTTCCTCGTCAGATCAAGTGCTTCGGAAGGTGGAGCAGATGCTAGAAAGGATGAAAATTGACAAACCTAAACCACAAGTTAGAAATCCTAACTTTCGTGGCTAGCAGCAGCCACAATATAGAATCAAACAAAGAGAGTAGTGAGCCCAATATCAAACAACATAGCAGCCGATACAGACACCTTTACAACAAAATTTTGTACATGGACCGGAATCAGATGAAGAGGAAAATGTGATTGGCGAAGAAAATCATTTCTTTACGCCTGATGATATGCCAATTTTCATCACTAAGGATGAGGAGTACTCTGAGAATTTAGCTGAACAAAGGGATGAGAATTTCATTTTGGCAAATGAGACGGCGCTTGAGGAAGAGTCTAATGAATACCAAAGAAGATACATGAATGCTTTGTCAGCTCAGCAGCGACAATATTCCCTTTGAAATAAAGATGTGCCTGTGAATCCGATTCAGAAAAGAAAGGAGGCAGCAACGCCAAAGAATGATCCTCCTAATGTGCAGAAAAAGGGAAAGGAGACAGCTGATCCTACCACCAACAAAACGCCATCAGCAAATGAGAAAACCAATTAGCCAAGTGGATCAAGGGAGAAAACTGAAAAGAAGGATGTTTTAGCGAAAGAGGTAGAAAAAGTTTTAGTTTTTAATTTGGAAAATGAAATTGCAAAGATAAAGATATATGTTCCTTTGACTGAGTTGATGAAGAACAACAATTATAAAGGCCAGGTGTCTAAAATTTTAAATCTAGATCCATCATCTGATATGGTGAACATGGAGGATGACAGCCCCGAGTTGATTTTTGGGCCTGCTTTGGAAGGTTAGTCTCAAGACAATGATGTGGCTCCTTTCTACATTAGTCTCAGGGTGCATGACTTTGTGTTACATAATGCTATGTTTGACTCTGGCGCCTCTCATAATCTCATGCCTAAGGCCATCATGGAGAAATTGGGATTGGATATCACAAGGAAGTATCATGACCTTTACTCTTTCAATTCCGGTAGAGTAAGGTGCATTGGTCTTATCAAAGACTTGGTGGTCAGTTTGGATCAGATTCCGGCTAAAAATGTTTTGATGGATGTGGTCGTGGCAGATATACCTCCTAGATTTGGCATGCACCTTTCTAGATCTTGGGGAGCAAAGATCAAAGGGACAATGCAACTCGATTTCTCCTATGCTACCATTCCCGTGTTCGGTCAGATGAGGAAACTATACCAGGAACAAAAGATGAATTATATGATTACTAGCAAGGAGAAACTGGTAAATCATCCAATAAACTATGTACATACCGATCTAGAATCATTTGTTTTGTATTCAGATAGTTTTAATGATGTAGATAGCCAAATAGTTCAAGTAGAAGACATTCCTGAAATCACTAAAAATTTCAGAGAAATATTAAGGCAAGAAAAACAAAGTAATGCTGAGAAATCAACTAGTCAACAGCAGCATAATGATGGACAGCAAGGACAAGAAACAACACATAAGGAATTTCAACACTTGGAAGAGGATGAAATGGGCCTGTGGGTCATGGATTTTGATGGCGCGGTTGGAAGGGAAGGTGCTGGAATTGGCATTTGGATTCGCAGCCCTATTTTCGCTCCAAACAAAGTGCCTAGCAATGTAAGGGTATGTTCTTATAAGCTAGCTTTTGATTTTTCAAATAACGAGGCTGAGTATGAGGCTTTGATTTCTGGTTTGAAAATTCTTAGAAAGTTGAAGGCTAAAAGAATTTCAGTGTATGGTAACTCCGAGCTAATTATCAAGCAAGTGAAAGGGGAATACCAAGCAAAGCATCCCCGGATGCAGGCCTACTAAAATGCGGTACTTGATATTTTGAGAGTTTTTTCAGAGTATACCTTGAATTGTGTTCCTCGTACTCACAATATCATTGCGGATTCACTTGCAATAGCAGCAAGCAATTTGAAAATTCCAATGAATTCAAACAACAAGTTTGAGATTCATGTGAAACACCCAGCTGTCCCGAACAATCAACGGTATTGGCAAGTGTTTCAAGATGATGATGAGATCGATGATTTTCTGCAAAATAAAGATAAGTTCAAAGACACTTCTATTGATGTGGAATATGATGACGATGATGCAGATATGGAGGTCAATCAAATGGAAGTTCTGTAGCTCAAAGACAACATCATTCCTAAAGGTTTAATCCCTTTAGAGGAGCTCTTCGATCAGGATGATGTGGCCAAGAAACCAAGCTTGCAGCCAACCGAAAAGGATGTTGAAGACGTGAACATCGGATCAACTGAAAATCCCAAGATGGTAGAATTATTGAAGGCATTGCCTCCACAGGTAAGACCAAAGTATATCAGTTTGTTATCCTCTTATACTGATGTATTCGCTTGGGATTATTCAGACTTGAAATCATATGATACAAATATAATTCAGCAGGTCATCCCGATTAAGCCAAATCAAAAGTCGTTTCACCAAAAATTGAGAAGAATAAATCCAAAGTTGTTGACCTCAATTAAGAAAGAAGTGAATCGGTTGTATAAGGCTGGTATTATAGTCCCCAGTTGATTTTCAGATTGGATTCAAACTTGGTGCCCGTGTGCAAGAATACAGGTGAGATCCGGCTGTGCATTGATTTTAGAAATCTGAACAAAGTTTCTTTGAAGAACAACTATCCATTGCCAAAGATGGATCACATTCTTCAACGAGTAGTTGGACCATCCTGATGTTACTACTTGATGGTTATTCGGGTTATAAGCAAATTCTACTCCATGAGGATGACCGAGACAAAACAGCGTTCACCACTCCATGGGGAACCTTTCACTATGCAAAGATGCCTTTTGGACTGAAAAATGCTAGTGCAACCTTTTAGCGAGCGATGGATATTGCGTTCACCATGTAATTGCATTTTTCTTGTTGTTTATCTTGATGACTTGACGGTTTTCTCTAATTCAGATGAAGAGCACTTATATTATTTGCAGATTGTTTTTCAATGGTGTAGGAAATATGGCATCTCTCTCAATCCAAAGAAAAGTTTGTTTGCTATGGATGAAGGCAAGCTTCTCGGGCATATCATATCAAAGGAGGACATCCGTATTGATCCAGCTCGAGTGGAGGCCATACAAAAGATTGATTTTCCACGAAGTAAGAAAGAAATCCAATCCTTCAATGGTAAGATGAATTTCTTACGTCGTTTCGTGCCTAACCTTGCAGAACATTTAAGGGAAATCACAAATATGCTCAAAAAGGACAGTGTAGTGAGATGGACTGAAGATGCAATTAAGTCCTTCAATTTGGTGAAATTGGCCCTTTCTTCAGCTCCGGTTTTGATCAACCCGGACTATACTCAAGATTTTATTTTGTTTTCATTTGCCTCTGATCATACTATGGCAGCGGTCTTAATGCAAAAAAGGGACCAGCTCAAGAAGCCGATTGCATTTTTCAGTAGAACCATCAGGGATGCGGCATTGAAGTACAAAATTATTGAAAAACAGGCCCTAGCTTTGGTAAAGGCATTGAAGGATTTTCGGGTTTACATTTTTCATTCTCACATCCTTGCTTATGTTCCTAATGTTGTTGTCAAGGATGTCTTGGTACAAACAGATCCGGAGGGGAGGAGAGGCAAATGGATTGCTGCCTTGCTGGAGTATGACGTTGAAATCAAACCGAAAAAGCTCATCAAAGGCCAAGGTTTGGCTAAACTAATGGCTGAGTCAAATCTGCACACCCTGGACATTAATCTAATTGCTGTTATGTCTGATGAAGATGAAGAGAATCTTCCCATACAGGTATCAGAAATTTTCCTTCTTTCTCCTTGGTATTCGGACATTATTTATGTACTCCAAAATCTGTCATCATCACCTAGAATGGCTAAGAATAAAGGTAGGACACTGAAATTGAAAGCTTCAAAGTTTTGTATCATGAATGGTGCACTTTATTGGAAAGATCCTGGTGGTGTCTTGCTCAATTGTTTAGTGGAAGAGGAGGCAAAATAGGTAATGGAAGATTTTCAAAAAGGAGATTGTGGAGGCCAACTTTTCTGGAAGACAACAGCCAATAAAATCTTGAGAGCGGGATATTATTGGCCGACTCTTTTTGCTGATGTGTACAAAACAGTGGCCAACTGCCACGAATGTCAGATTTTCCAAGTAAGAGGAAGTTGCAGCTGTTACCACTTAAGCCCATTGAAGTAAACGCTCCATTTCAGCAGTGGGGTTTGGATTTCATTGGTGAGATTCATCCCTCGTCTTCAGCACAGCATAAATGGATCCTCACAGCGATGGATTATTTCACCAAATGGATTGAGGCAATTCCTACAAGGCAGGCCACCGATTTGGTAATTATCTCATTTCTTGAAAACAACATTTTGTCTCGTTTTGGTTGTCCCAATAAGTTTATCACTGACAATGTAGCAACCTTTTAGTCGAAAAGAATGATTTATTTTTGCCATAAGTATCAAATCACTTTGGGGCATTCGACCGCCTATTACCCACAAGGCAATGGATTGGCAAAATCCTCAAATAAATCTCTTGTCAATATTGTCAAAAAGCTGCTGGAAAATAACAAGAAAAATTGGCACAAGAAGCTGGTCAATGGACTTTGGGCAGACAGGGTAAGTCAGAAAAAATCTATTGGCATGTCTCCTTTTGAGCTTGTGTATGGTGTGGATACAGTCTTCCCGACCTCTTTGGCAGTCCCGGTAGTCAAACTTCTGCAAGAAGCCGGTAGCGAAGATGACAGTTTGCAGCGAAGAATCAGTCAAATGATTCATTTGCAACAGAATAGAGACGAAGTATTTCAGAACACTTCAAAGCTGCAAGAGAGGATCAAAAGAATATATGACCGAAAAGCAAAGGCCGACAGGTTTGAGATAGGAGACATAGTGCTGAAATGGGATGCAAGGAATGAAGAGAAAGGTAAACACGACAAATTTGAAAATATTTGGAAAGGACCATACCAGATTGCTACATATCGGGGCTAGAATGCTTTCCTTCTGCAAGAGATGAATGGTGAAGATTATCCTGGTGGGCAGGTCAATGGTCGGCTCCTTAAGCGATATTATGCGTGAACTATTTTCTGTTGTCCTATTCATAATTGTATATACCGGTTTGTTTAAATTCCATTGCAAGTGTGAAATGTTTTCATCCTTCAGTTTGGGGCCCGAGGTGAAGGCTATAAAACTAACGTTTGATCTCAGTTTTGTTTTGGTTTGTTAGAGTCAGGTCTTTCAGTCAATTTCAGTCTTGAAAATGAGTCAATTTGAGTCACGTTCAGTCCTGAAATTGAGTCTGTAAGTCAAGAGTTCAGTTTGGTTTGTCGAAGATTATTGACTCCATAGCCTAATGGAAACAAAGGCACTATTTGCTTTCCCAGAGATCTGTAGTTCTTGGCACCTCCAAGGAGCTACCATCCCCATTGGAGCCAATGTTAATGTCAGTATCTTCATCCCTCCATCAGAGATCAAATCCTCTTGTTGCATTTCATATTAGGTGTCCCGCCCAGTCATCTGCATTCCATTAGGCGCATGGATCATCTGACGGTAGTGGCTTTCCTACAGTTTCCCTCATGCCATTTACCTGTTGGTTCACGTTTGATCATTAAAAAAAAAAAACACATACAGTCTTCTTTTGTTTTAAAGATTGCAAGAGTCTTCTAGGGTTTCATTGTCATTTAGGTCTAGGGTTTCGTTAGGGTTTCATGAAAAACTGTGTCAAAATGTCTAATAAGCACCAGCAGGTACATAAGGAGGTTCCAGCATCAATAAATTCATCATCAAGTGTTCGAAGATGTGTCTTTCCTCAAAACTCTGTTTTGAGGAAAAACAGAGTATTTTGCCTTTATTGTACAAAAATCATGAAATTGTGTTTTCTTCATTGTGTATCACTCCATCTGCACCCTGGTTTCTTTTCTTAGCCCCAATAGTTCCAACACCTACAAAACAAGCAAAGCTTAGGTCATTTAATTCATCACAAAGCCAAAAAGAAGTGAAAAAGTCCAAAAAACAGAGTTTGAAAATAAAGTCATTTGCAAAACATTATGAAAGTGGGTTTGGCAAAATTAAATTTGAAAAGCTCCATGTATAAATCATTTCTCCAAATGTTTAAAGCTCATTTGCACTCCAAAAGCAAAGAGAAGCAAGGCAAAGCGATTTTGGTGAGTAAGAGGCAAGTTTGGGTGAAAATCGTTACAAGTTATCGGCGCAGCGCATTGGGTAGGAGGTGCGGCGCACTCATTAGGTGCGGCGCATTAGGCCTCAGACTCTTCTATTATTTTGCATGGGCGTGGCGCATATGCAAAGCACAGAGCATTGGGTTGAATGCATGGTGCACACAGCCAAAGGGCCCGAAAACTGCCAAAACTCGCTCAAATCGCTCAAAAACACACAGATTTGCCTCGTTACAAGTAGGTAGAGCCCCCATCATTGTTTTTTATCTAAGTTTGGTGCTTGCTTCATGGTGGTTGATGAATGGTAATTGTTTAAGGAAATCAAACCCTACCATTTGAAATTCCTCAAAGAAAGTTGTTGCCTAGGGTTTTGATTGACTGTTTTGCCACCAAGTTCACTCCCTTACACCATTCTTCCTATTGATTTCATTATTCCCTAAGTTCCCCTACCCCCTAAATTCACTAATCCCCTATCCCAAGTTCCCTTTCACAAAATCCCAAATGTAAATTCCCAAACCCTAATCCTATACAAAAACTCCCAAAACATCCCATATTTCCTTAATTACAATCTATCCTAACAGTCCCAAAATTCCCCACTACTTTTCCCTCCCCTTATAGTCCCTCATTTAATTGTTTTCCCTTGGTGGCAGAGGTCAAACATATCATAAAAAAAAAGGGCAGTTCAAGACAATTTGACATATCAGCACCTATTTCTCATCAGCACTTATTTCTCCAAGACAGTTTACCTACCAGTAGCCATGACATCTGATCCTTCATATGATTATGAAGAGGAGACCCAAAGTGACTCACCCACAGAGGGACATGCACCCAGGTGGCCTCATAGAGGTGGCAAACATATCAGAGAAGAACCAACCACTCTTGCTGAGTTATAGGCCTGCCCACTTGCCATCTCTTGTTTCCGACATTAGTCATGTTATGAATTTTGTGAGAAGGTTGCTAGCATTCAGTTTCATCATGAGTTGGCCCACTTATTTGTGTTGCATTTACATGGTGATCAAGCCACTCTTGCTGGTGTCACTTTCACATTAACACCAGAATCCATTTCATTAGCAACCGGCATACCTAGCATTGGAGAGCCATGGAACAAGAGGCAGAAAATTGACCGGCAGCATTATGAACCATATATCAATCCCGGCTTTTTGAGACAGCTCAAGAGAGTATTTCCTTTTCGGTACCTCAAAGATGAATATGCTCCTCTAATGAAACTCATCATGAAGTATTTCAATTGTGAGGGCCGGTTCTCCCGCTTATATGCTTATCATATCAGGCTGCTGATGCATTTTACCCGGGTACGGATGATGAACATTCCTTACTTCATGTGCCGAAATACCGAGAAGATGACCACTTTAGTGCAGCACAAGACTCCTTAGCAGTAGTTTAACAGCATTTACCATTTTTCTCTCATAAAAATTGTGGTCATCCATCAGCTTAGCTTACAGGGCCTCACTTGGGATGACTTCATCACTCGTGAGTTTTTCAGAGCTCCTCAGGGACCTTCAGAGGCTTGGCATGAGACAGGTGGACCTTCTTATCAGCATGCGGGTCATGGGACACAGACTGCTACTTTGCCGATGTTTATTACATATCAGAAGGGCACTAGACAGTTGTTCGCAGCAGCAAAGCAAGTGTTATCTCCACCCGAGGTGGAAGGGGCCTTGCTTCCGTCATCACCACTATAGGTTTAGGACAAAGGCAAGAGGCCAATGTAAGATGAGGGGCCTTCAAGTGAGCGAGATACTAACTTCATTCTTATAGGAGATGATGATACAGATGTGGGCCCGCAAAGTGCAAATCTCAAGGAAATCATACAAGAGCAACGAGCGACCATCAATGCCTTATCCCTCAACTTGGAGAGGGCTACGTGGATTATGAACTACTTGGAGTAGAGAAATAAGCAGCTTGAATATCAGCAAGCGATCATGGAGTTACAAAACATTCGAGAGAATTTCCAAGCTGCCTAAAGGAGGAGGGTGGAGTTCACTTCATTGGAGCAAGAGATCAATGCCGATAGAGATTCTTGACTTGAGAGAGCCAACATTCACTTAGAGAGATTGTTGGAGAATGCCAAAAAGGAGAAAAACCTGTTAAGACACATGGTTGTTCAATTCCTGGGCGAGGAACAAAGTTTGCAAGGCAAGGATAAAGAGCTTAAAGGCAAAATTGAGGAAAGCATCAAAGAGGCAAAAGGAGCATGATCGACTTCGAATATTGGCTGAGGCTTCCTTGGCCCAACATAGCTCTTGATAGAGAAGGCTTAGCCCAAATTTCAAGAAATTTGGGGCATTTTTTGCATTTTGGCAAATTTGGCATAAAAAATAGGAAATTATGCCCTATGCGCAGTGCCACATGGTGCTCGCTTTTCCTAGGGGGCTCCAAATCTCAAAAACTCAACATCTTTGGATTTTTCATGAAACTTTATGCTTTCCTACCTATGGCCAAGAAATTTGGGCAGGTTTTGAGCCCTCAAAAGGGCAAAAAACACTCAAAAAATGACCTCACTGCCCTTATTTTGACACACAGGAAGAAGTCTTGGGAGATTTGATTTTTGACAGTGCTAATGGAGGCCAAATTGAAAAATTCCACTTGGGTTGGAAAGTAGATAGGAAGACCTTTCGAAAAAGCACACTTGAAGCTAATTTGGACACCAGGAAGGCCTCTAAAAGTTGGTCCAAACAGGCACTACGCATAGAGGATCAGGCGCGGTGCATAGAGGAAAAATTGCCAGTTTGACCAAGTATTGCTCTGTTTTTCGCCCAGTTTTGGCCAGTTTGACTTTTTCACTTTCTTCATGGCAAATTGTGATGTAATTTCATGTACATTGATGGTTCATGATGTAAATATGTCTAATTTTCACTTAGTATGGTAGATTCATCTGTTGAAAAGTTGTTTGAAACTGAATGGATCAATTCCCTAACTTCTAGAGGCATGTTGTTCCACTGCCTGATTTCTAGTTCTTAGTTTAGAATCAGTTGGATAAGCTCCTAAACATGTGAGCTCGACCCCTAGAGGCTAGGATGAGCTATGCTTTGTCTATATTATGTAGTTTTTCAGTCATTACCCAGGTTGGACTCTTGAAAAAGCCTTGAGCTTCATTGTACATTCATATCAGCATTTTGGCTAAGGAATTGAGACCAGGGTTTGTAGCACTCTTTCATGTGGAAAATTGTATTGGTACAACGCTTTCTTTTGTAATTGTGAATTTTTTTATGTATGTCATTCTCTATCTTATTTCTTCTTAACTAAACAAACAAGAGTGTACTAAGTAGAATCCATTGAAAATGCAGTGCTCTACTTGAATTTTGCTTTAGTTTCTTGATGTTTTTAGCTGCTTGGAGAGGATCTGTGATTTTCCTTGCCCTCTTCAGCTCCTCACCTATCTACTCCTTCCATCTCACTTGATTTCAAGTGCCAAAAACGATTGCCTACCTTGCCCCATTGAGACATCTGCAGGACTGTGCCTCATCCCCGCACCCAAAATCTGCCTTCTCATCTGAGCCAACAAATCATCAATTTATTCAATCAAACTCTTGCACACATATACCTAGCCTAAGATCAGTAGTTAAATTAGTCATCTCAAGCCCTTAAGTGATCATAATTTTCTAAGATTGACCCGGAGAGAGCCCTCTCCTGACCTGGTAGGGCTAGCTACCAGGCTGAGCATGGTTTGATGTGGACCTAGAATCTTACCTTTTCAGCCTAAGGTAAATATAGGCTCTAACAACACCTAGTATTAACATCACCATATGCATGTTAGGGTAGGATGCATTGCATGATGATTTTGTAATTAGAATTAAATGCATATGATGTTTCTTGTGATAGATTAGATTGCATGTATATAAAAAAAACAAGAAAAAAGATGCATATTTTATTTCTTGTTGGTTTATGGGCTAACATTAAACATGGGTGATCATAAGACACTGTGAAAAAAATTTTCACCCAGTGGATTTGATCTTTGACATGTGCAAATAACGGGTCTACGGTGACCAAGAGATTATTGGATTTCTCGTGACATCCTATTCGAGCAACCTTGTCCACTTCTTCGAGAGATCACGTCCTAGTTGGAGCCAGAGGTTACCCACCACTTCGTGGGTGATATCCCTAGGAGATTTTTTTCTCCAAGATGAGCCTCAACCAGTAGCCAACAGCTCCTTGATGCCTCCTACTAGTTCATTGTGCCATTTCTCTACCACCTTAGCCAACCATGTGGTCCCTCACCCACCTGTATTGATCATATGTTTGAAGGTGGGCCTCCAAAATCTAAAGGTTGTCCTTGTCATTTGGTAATTGAGTATTGGGTTTATTATCATGGATACTTCTGGGTATGGATTGATGGGGGGATTTGGTGAAAACAATGGGCTTAGTTTGTGATCTTGTCCCCTTGATCTCTTTTGGTTGTTACCTTTGGATCTTAGTCCCTTTGGATCTCCTTTATTGACCATTTAGTTCTAGGGTGGTACTACTTGGAAAACCCCAACTTTGGGTGCGTGGTCCCACTCCTTTATCTACATATATTGCTCCATTTCCACTCATTATACCCCATTCATCATTTCTCCCAGCTAGGTCCACATTTCCATTCTGGGTCCACATAGGGCCAGCCTCCCTATCCCCTCGTCCCCACCTTGGGTCAGGCCTAGAATGATGCTTCCAAGGTTGAAGTAGTTAAAAGAAAAAGAAAAATGCATAATTGGCCACATTTAATAGGAAATTGTACCACCAAATGCAAAAAATGATTGGGACAAAATAATTAACATGTGGGCAAAAGCCAATACGTGAGCTCTACCCCAATCCATGGTCATCACCCTAGTTCCATAGGCCCTAGATGAGCCTCCTTTATAATTCAGGAACCCATGATTGTCCCAACCCCTGGAGGGAAATGAACCACCCTACCTCAAAGGAGGTAATCACTACTATATCTTACACATCGTGCTCTTTTCCTTTGAGCCCCGAGCATTTAATTAAAGAAAATTCATAAAAGGAAAAAGGCATATAAAGAAGGGTGGAAAAATCAAGACCGGGCCACCTCATGTACCATGATTTCTTCCTCCTATACATTACATACCCAGGTGTGGGCTTCCCCTTATATAGCTAACCCTATGCCCCAATATGTGGCCCATGATTTTCCCTCTCATTCCCTATTCCATTCCACTTATTTGTCACTTATCACTCCCATTAGAGAGATTTACCTTGGACATATTATCCCCTTTAAGGGCTGAAAACACCTAATAAGGTACTTGGCTAACCCCCTTTGGAGCTTGGAGACACTAGCACATGCCAAAGCCCACTATGGAATGGCATGCCATTATGAAGTACCCATGTTGTTATCCATGATTTGTAAGCTTTTTACCTTATTATTTTAATGACTGGTTGTACTGGAAGCCTAGGGGATGCATTGGATATTATGTAGGATTACACGTGGTTTCCATTTGGATTTGGTTTACCTATATGAGATCCTAACCCCCATAGGTCTACATTAGCACATGTAGGGTGTGCATAGAGGGCTATGGGCCTCCACAGCAGCAGACAACACTCCACGGATCTTCATGGATCCTTAGAGATTACTAGCGATCCACTTTTGGATGATGATGATATGCTTACTACATTATGCCCAACAGGCCCCCACAGGAGCCCCACACTTTTGACAGGTGTCCCAGGACTTGTACAATGTCATGTAAACATTCATTCCACCACTTGGACCCTTGCAGAGGATCTTTGATTCATATGGAGACCCATGGTATCATCTATGTGCCCTCATACCCAATGGGAGCATCAGAGGTCTACTACTCGGAGAAAAAGGGGCCACCCCATTGTCCATCATATTTCGAGGATTTTATTCCTCAATATGGAACTTCAAGATATTATCAAGCCTTTAGAGGGCCATACGATATGCACATGTTATTATTTGGCCCCTTGTGAGGCTTAATTTAAGACTTATGAGCTAGTTTGGTGGGCTTGTCACCAATAAGGGTTTTATTTGCACATTATTTTATCATTAGGGGCTAATGTAGGCCCATAGGCCAATTCAAACTCCTTATGAAGCTATATATTGATGTTAGATACACTCAATTGTATCATCACTTAACTTGGGATCTCTCTAATCATAGAGAATTTTTGCACTTTTTCCTTGGTGGATATTTTTGGAGATGGATGTATTTTGATGTATGGATTTGGGCTATTTCTCTTGTCTTGGAGCTTTATTGAGCAAATGAAATGTTGGTTAGATATACTCTATAATGTTGTAAGTAAATTTTGATGCTATTATTCTTGTTGTTGCATACTGCTAAAATTAGGGCTAGTTGCCACATTGTCGGAATGTAGAATGGAGCGTGTTTTAGCTAATTTAATGTATGGGCCAATGTTATATGAGTGAAATGTCCTAGGGATGTATTTATCTCGAGAAGTTTGCATTATTTGCTTTGAAGTATAAATGATTGAAGGTCACTTTTCTTTTCTTTCTCTCAACATTGGGTGAAGTTGACTTTCTAGGCCTCCTTGATCAAGAAACCAAGTTCTTACTCATCATTATCCTTGACTCCATATGCCCAAGTGAACTAGGCACTGATCCCTCAAAAGGGGTGATCATTTCAACCCTCTTTTAACCATTTTCCCCCTTATCCCCAAGTCTAGCCCCATTAGGTCACAGAGGGCATCAATTTCCCGTGAATTGACCCAAGGAAAAAATTCGATCTCCTATAGGCTACTGCGCTAGTGGGTACCCTCCCTCTCCTCCAAATTTGAGGCAATTCTAATGGTGGAATCTCCAGGAATCTCAAGCCCTATATCTAGGATCGTTGTGCCTAGACATCCTCAAGGCTAGACCTCAATAGGTTCAATTCAACCTTTTGAAGAAAGTATTCTTGTTTGGTTGTTTCCCCTCACCTTGTCCAAGATAGGAACATCATTGGTTGCTACATTCCATCCCCGAACCCGGGCTGGGTTCATGGCCCCGTGTGGTCCCACTTCTCAATAAAGACTATTTGTCAAGGACCATTTGGGTATCCAAGTTTCCCAAGGATTATAGGGATTGAGAAACTTGTTCATAAGCCTATCCTTTCTCCCTCAACCCTCCAATCCTCGCCCCTTATCCCTGGTGGACCAAGTCCCTTGCTCAAAGAGAAAACAAGCTCCATTCTTCCCTCCATCCTTGGGAAAGGGTTTCCAGGGTCACTTCCCACCTATCCATTGACATATAATTTATGAGTGATCCCTGCACTATCGTGACTCCTCCCATCGGTGAAAATCCATGACGAGCGAGGAGACTTAGTTGTGGTGATAGTGGGCTAAGCCTCCACCGTTGCCCTTAACCTAGCAGTTGCATTCTTAGGAACCCCTTTTAGGTCCCCTGCTGTTTTGAGTGGTAACAGATCCTAAGAGAAGGTCTCCATAGTAATATCTATATATATATATAATATAATATATAGTTATATTATAATATAAATATTATATATAATATAGGACACAAAGGGTACAATTAAAATAAAATGGGATCATGAAAGATTTTATTCGACCTCCTAATATACCAATTCAACTAATATTAAATGTTTATTAGGGCCTTAATATAGGACCCAAGGGCCGTGATACGTTGTTTTTGCAACCTCTATCAATGACTCTTGCCACTTCTCAATTTTTTTTTAATTTTTTTCACGGGTACAATATTGTATATTTCATATGAGGAATATATGTAAAATTTCAATATTGTCAACATTCATCATGTCACTTGCAAGAATTGAATCTAGATAGGAAAGATTCCATACTTTCCTTCCAACCATCCAAACTAACTCCAAATGTAAAAAATAAATACATTTTTCAACTTGATTTATCAACAAAATTTTAAATTATTCTGGACTCTCACCTCCCTGCCTCATTTCTCATTCACTACATTTATTGCACATAATTCTTACTCTAATTTAACTTCATTAATGGAGAAGCTCTACATCACAAGTATAAGCTTCTTGGACATTGTTTTTCATTAGTTTTTTCAATGAAAGGTTGAAAATTAAATTTGAAATTTTTATACATTTATAATTGATCCACCACATTATTCTTATACCAAAACACAAACATCACCAATGAATCACAAGATAATACCCACCGAGAAACACTCGCCATTAAGAAATGAGCGAGATAGAAATTTTTGTGCTCTGGAACAACATTATTATTTCTGGATTTTCAATCTATAAAACGATTTCTACTCCACTGGAAAGACTCTACATGCATGCTGTGCCAGGGAAGTATTCGTTGCATAAAGGTGAAGTAATGTTCCAGATTGGCATGGAATATTTAAGGATATCATGGAATATTGCAATTATGAGTGCACTGTTTAAGGATACTACGGAATTATTACTAACATACAATCAAGGGAGAAAGTCGAGGGTGGGATGAGATAGAACATAATCATAACGATGGTGGATATTCATTAAAATTATTCAGCGAATTATAATTTTTTAAGGAATAAAGTGCTTCAAGAATTAAGAATGTGGAAATGGAAAAAGTTAGAAATCTATTGAATCTGAAATGAAAAGTTTAATATTGGTTAAAATATATTAATGGTAATACTTAAATATCAATTAGATATCATGAAGTTTAATAATATTTATATATCTGTTACATTTTTGTTTTATTTTGTTGTGTTGGTTTTTGTGTTTGTTTTAATGGATTATCTAATTATTTTTGTTTTACTTTGTTGTATTGTTTTAGTGTTTGTTTTAATGGATATGTAGTTTTGGTGTTTGTATCATGTTACAGAATATGGTGTTTATTGCAAAAGTTTTATAATTTAATATAAAAGATATTTTGTTAATTTATATGTTACAAAAAACAATAAAAAAATATAATAATTATTTATATGTATTTTAAACCTATATTTATTAAGTATGTACAGAGATTTAAATTTTTAAGGCATAAATTTTGCAACCAAAATAATTAATATAAGGAATGGAATTAAATGTTTATAGGAATAATAATTGTCTTAGTAATTTCAACCTTCTTGATTTTTGATAAAAACGTAGTAAAAACATTTTATATTTTTTTCATTTTTCATGCATATTTTCCAATGAGTTTTACTAAAAATACGGGCAAAACATTGTTTGAGTGGAAAAATCAAGTCGTTAAATATGTATAAATTGAGTGCTTCAAGGGTTTTCCAATGCTCTAAATTTGTTTATTCATTTAAAAATGCATTTCAAGCAACAAAAAATAATGATGTCACTAAGAATTTTGTCACTGGATTCTGGAAAAATGAATAAAATGTAGAATAGTTATACTTCACTATGTATAGTTTTGGGTTTAAGATAAATATTAGCTAGTAAGTAATTGAAAGTTAAGATCATCTACATGTAGTGATATAACATGCTAATTCATGTATAATATATGTTTTTGCAACTAATGTGAATTCATGTGTTTTTTAGATTATCCTTAAATACTATGTAGTGATATAACATGCTAATTCATGTATAATATATGTTTTTGCAACTAATGTGAATTCATGTGTTTTTTAGATTATCCTAAAATTACATTGTATTTAAGATATAGTTATCTTAAACAAAATTGAGGTAATCATATTTTCATTATTGTAAATGTATTTATCGACAAAAGTAAAATGTAAAAGATAAATATAGAACCTTTTAGGTTTCCCAGTGGGGTTGAGATTAGGGGTGGGAAGTAAAGAGATTCACTCCCTTAATCAAGATTCAATTGTTGTTATGTTACCATGTCCAAAGGTTTCTCTTTTGTTCTATAAATATATTTTTTGACAAAAGGAAAATGTAAAGGGTAAATAGATTTTTTTAGGTTTTCCAATGGATTTGAGATTAGAGATGGGAAGTAAAAGGATTAAATCCATATGTCAAAGTTCAAATCTTGTTATGTTATAATGTCCATATGCTGCTCAAGAGCCTTAGGGAACCCATGAGAATATTTAGAAGTAGTGGACAAACATGTGAAGCAAGCATAACACTACCCCTAGATATAAGTGAATTAAATCTCACTCCAATATTCTCTTTAAAACTTACTATTTTATAATTGTTAAGTTGTATTTCAACTATTTTATTATATAATAGAATCTTAATAATTCACAATATTGAGTTGCTTAAATTTTTTCTCATTTATATAAAAAGTCTAAAAATATATATATTTCCGAAATAATAATAATAATAGTAATTTTATTTTTTTCAAACTACTAACATGCCCCTGTAAAATTTATCATATTAAAACACAACATACATCTACCCAGTATTCATTTACAATATCATAATTTGAAAATAAAATATGTATTTTTCCCTATAAATTTTAGAGAATTATTTTAATGTTTAGGTTAATGTACATAATAGATTCGGGTGAGATAGGTAAGTAATAAACCACATCACAACCAACAACATCATAATATAGCCAGCCGTAACAAACTTCCTTTCGTTTGGTTCAAAATCCAATAAACACTTTACATTACGATATTTGGTGAGTATAAATGTTCGTATAAACTATTCCATAGATTTTAAGGAAGGTTTAATTAGTTTAGCTATAGGTCATAACTTTATATACAATCAAGTCCTTTGGAGTTACTCATGGTTAGTATTGTTAGCAATTGAATCGTTTTCTATATGCCTATTATAATTTAAATGGTTATTATTCTTGTTATTAGGAATTTGGTTAATTTTATATTAACAAGTGCTTAATTCAAATCTTTTTAGTTAATTTATAGGAAATAATTTATTAAAAATGTTATTTGTAAATATGAAAAATATTCTTAAATTTTTCTACAAAATTTCAAAAAAAAAAATTAAGCAAATTTCTTATTTTAATGTTTTTTATACAAACATACAAACATATGTGATACTTGTCTCTTATATATACATATAAACACACATAATACATACATACAAATATACAAATATAGGTGATACTTGTCTCTTATACATGCATACAAACATATGTGATACTTGATTTTCAATAAGGATAGCTAGTAAGTAAAGTCTTTTGATAGAAATCACATAAGAGAAATTTTTAGCCAATGCGTTTCAAACCAAAGTGTGGTTTATCATTAGGACCAAATGAAGATGTAGACCATCGCAAAGGTTTAAATAGAGAGCAATGTAGTATTTAAGCCTTTGCCATGGTCTGCCTCTTTATTTGGTCCTCATGATGAACCACACTTTTTGGTTTGCCCGTTGGCCAAAAATTTCTCTTATGTGATTTCTACCAAAAGACTTTACTTAATTCATTATAGATCACAGAAGCTTGAATACAAAAAAAGGATAGCTATATTAACAATAATGTAACATTCTCATTTTCAAAAAAAAATATTTACCTCTATTATTCTAGAAAAATATAGAACAATATTCCATCTGGTACACCTGTATGTTACTTACATTTAATATATGTTTTTCGTTCTTTTCCATTGTTAGGTCCTTTTGTTCCCGCCGCCACGCCTAAGGCTCCAAAGCCCGAGGCCATAGGTCACTAATCCTATTTTGTGCTTGGTAATTAGTATTAATCCAAGTTGCCTTGTCTTGTTCTGCCTCGTAAATTTTGGCAACAAATATTCAACATACTATAGGACATTAATTGAATGACAGTTGTATATGCCTACAGTTTGATTTTTCAAAGGCCAAAATAGAACGGTGGGCATATACAACCCCCACTCAATTAATGGCCATTAATTAATTGAGTGGCGACTATATATGCCCACCTTTTGATAGGTCACAGTGAAACAATGGGCATATACAACTCTCGCTCAATTAATGGCCGTTAATTGAGTGGTGGTTGTATATGCCCACTATTTGATAAGCCAAAATAAAACAGTAGACATATACAACCCCCTCAATTAATGGCCATTAATTAAATGACAACTGTATATGCCTACCGTTTGATTTTGCCAAAGCCAAAATCAAACGATGAGCATATACTAATGCCCTATAATATAGCAAACTTAGCAAACTATTTATTTTCAGCCATATCTCTCATTAAAACAAGTCCAGATTTGTTACGAATGTAATAATATTTAAGTAATTGTAAAGTTATCTAACATTGAATAACCTTGGAGCTTACACACTTGTTTGTTCGTTGTGTCCCCACAACAAGTCTCAAACCCAAGACCCCTGTTATGAACTGGCAACCATGACAGGAGTACCCAAGACCTGGTGTGAACTGGCAACCATGACAGGAGTATACCTTGGACGGTTTGAATAACGAGGCTACCCGTAATGCATAACATGCATAAACAAATTCAGACACGACAGTGACTTTAACGACAATCCACGACGTACATAAACAAATTCAGAGACGCCATGATCTCATGGTTTTTTCATTGTTGAGTAGTTAATACGCTTGTTTTGCGATTGATTTGTCTTTTACCAAACTTTACTTTACTCATAAATTTTAATTTATTTTAAGGTCACGTTTGACTTTAAAATATGAAATCACAAAACATTTTTTAAGGTATTTGGTATAGGAAATCAATAAACTTTTTGTGAGGTTGTTTTATATACCTGAATTTTTTGTGCAATCGAATGTAATGGTTGTACGTGAACTAAATCATATAATTTTATTGCATAACAAAAATATGATTTTTCGTTAATTTATATATATATAAATTGGAATAGGTAAATATTTGAATGAAGTTATAATTTTAAATTATTTTAAATTAAATGAAGTATA
>APFE031260336.1:18635-31904 GCA_000404065.3 Pinus taeda | reverse complement strand
AATCCGGCCTATCATAGTAAGTCAAAGCATATTCCAATCAAATATCATTTTGTAAGACAGGTTACCACTGAAAGGGGAGTCTCTCTTGAAAAGGTGCATACAAAGGAGAACTGTGCAGACATGTTCACGAAACCAGTTTTGTTGGAGAAGCTACGCTGGTGTTTGGCTTCTCTTGGCTTGCAGAAAAGATAAAATAATAATAACAGGGAATCAGGCGAATTGTTGTCAAGGTGGAGATTGTTGATATTTTCTGTTTTAGTCAAATAGGCAAAAATCTTTGAAGGATGACAACAAGAGGGATTCAATTCCTAGATTAGCTCCGGGTTGTTGGGAGGGAGTTAATGCCTCCTATATTTGATTTGAGGGAGTTATGAGGCTGTTAGATTCTCTATGCTATATAACAGGAAATCATTCGAATGATTTGCTAAGAGTGTGTGAGGATTTCTTGATGTAATCTCCAAATTTGATTAATATATTCTTGATGCCTATGTTTGGTGGACGTAGCCCAAATTGGTTGGGTGAACCACGTTAAAACTGTCTCTTATGTGTTTGATCTTCTGTTGTGTGTTTTATTTTATTTACTGTGCACCTGATCCAACAGAAATGGATTAAACACCATCAAAAACCGCTCAGGCATTCAAAATTTTGAAGTTTGACAGTTGTAACCTAGATTTACAAAAGTTCCTGCCAGATTTTATCAAAATCTTACAAGAATTTTCATAATTTTCCGGGAAAATTTGAAGGTTGTGTAGACTACGACTCACTGATCTCAACTTAGCAATGTTTCACCAAAAAAGAATGTATTGAAAGTTTTATCCTATAGCTAGCATCCAATGTGTAGCTTTTCCTACATGCTAGGTAAATTCCTAGTGAAATAGAGGTTGCTCAAAAAGGTAAGAATACAATTAAGACCAACATACAAATAACAACCATGGTGTTGAAATTAGACCTATCTAAAGTTTAAGAATGGGCAAGTTGGATGTAGTTCAAGGCTCACGCTGATTCACATTGATTTTAGTGTCCACTTTGGAAATTAGATAATGAATGGTTTGTCCTCAATTTCGTTATAGTCTTAATCAATGACTTAGCGTTTAATTTTTTCAAGCCAAATGAAGCTTCAAATAAGGATATTACTTATCACCTCCATGTTTTTTTACTATAGTCAAAGGTCATAATAGTGTCTTTTGGAAGCAACTTGAAAGTAAAAATCTAGGAATACCTTTGAGTTATATCCATTTGTCCTTTGTTGATGATGTGCTTTTATTTTGTGATGGTTCAAGAAGAGATGCCTATAAATTGAGGAAAATTATAGATCTATGTTATATTGCTACTAGAATAAGGATTAATGTTCACATATCTTCTCTACATTTCATTGAGATGGAAGATGATCAAATAAGGGTTTTGCTACAACTATTTCCTTCCAATAAGTTGAATTTAAAGCAAGCTTTAAGTACTCAGTTTTTTATTTTAAGCTCAATGTCTATGGGATTAATCATTGGAAATGGTTGACAGCTAATGTCAAAACAACAGTCAATCTTCGATGCAATAGATAATTATCTGGGGATGGGAGACAAAATTTGATTCCTCATCCAAGGAGTACCCATGTTGCATACTTTCAATGGACCATGCTACATGAAAAATGAGAAATACATGAAAAACGTGATTGCAATGATGTTTTTTTCTTTTCTTTTTTTTTTAATGTATTTCTCATTTTTTGTGTACTAGAGTCTATCGAAAGTATGCAACATGGGTACTCCTTGGATGAGGAACTAAATTTTGCATCCAATGAGTACTCCCACTTGAAATTTGACTAAAACATTAGGGAGATAAGTTGAAAAAATAGTGTTATTATTTCATTATTTTTTAATCTTTTTACTTTTTACTCCAAAAATGCTGAATCATCCTCCATGGTTGACATCCTCATCTTGAATCCTATTGGTTCTTATAAAGTTTATTTTGGTTGTACATTTTCTTAGGAGGTTCATTATAGACCTCACAATTCCTTTAATGATTGTATGGCTATGAAGCTGAACTGTAGAAATTTTATATACTAAAACTTAAGGTCAATTGTGTTAGAATCATAGGATGAGTTGGCCCGGTGTAAGAATCCAATATTATTAGCGACTATACACCCCTATGTTAGGACATAAAGTTATGTTTTTCCATGAGAAGCCTGAAGAAATCTAATGGTGGTGCAAACCACTATGGAAAATCAAAGTTCTACTCAAAGATACAAATTTTATATGGTTGGCTATAATTAACAAGGCATTTACCCAAAAGGTTTTGTAGAAGAGGCACATGCTCAAGCCACATGGATGTTCCTTATGCAAAATGGAGGAAAGAATAGGCTGTCTCATTAATCTATTGTGACTATTTAATTTTGGATTGATGGGATACGAAACCCTTGATATGGGTAAGAGATGGGTGGCATGACACTCAATAATTGATTGTTTCAAATATTGGTAGTATCATCCAATATTTAAACATTCTAAGGATCTTTGTATAATAGTAGCCTAGGTTATATGGTTGGTTATAGATTTCAAAACTATCGAGGATAGTCAAATTCCTTATTTCCAATGTGCTTTAAATAGCTGAACTATATCTTCAAACTTTTGGTCATCTTCCAAGGTTTCTTCTCAAAGGTAGATATTTTATGAGTCTATAAATAAATATTGGCCTTGGGGCTATTTTTAAGGAGCTTCTCAACTAACCTAGTGTCATGTGGGGTAGGGGGGATTTTATTCCTAAATAATACCTATTTATGTAATTTTAAGGTAGTTTTAGGAGGGGCTCCCGTAATTATGTTGAGATGTTAGCTTTAAAATTAATTTTATAATTAGTTTCTATGAAAGGGATCACCAACATTTAAATTTTTAGTGACTTTATGATGGCTTTAAATTGGATCAAGGGCATAAATAGATGATCTTTTTTTAAGTCCTTTTTAACCCTCACATCTATGTATAAATAGAGGATATTTTTCCACAGTTAAAATCTATGTTTCTCCATAGAAAAGCTCCCTTGAGATACCCTACACTATGTTTACCCCACTTGATGATTTTGGTGATCAATGCACATGAGTTACATTTATTCATTGCTTTATATTAACTGTTAATGACATATGTATTTGGCATGAAAGTACTGACCATGGCTTGAAGTTTATAATGGACCGTGAAGCTTTCAATTTGCTCATCTTTCCTAGTTTCACCTTGGTGGTCATCATCATTGTCTAGTCAAGTGTAGTTACTCTTGGGTAGATAGGTACTACTAGGAGACTTTAATAGGTGTAAGGTGTCCATATCCCAATCCATACATATCATTTTACATCTTTCAATTCCCCATTGTCCCTTATTTTAGGTCTATTGTTACATGTCCCACATATAGGTTCATCCTTCATAATTACATGAGAGGAAAGGTATTGAATGCTTGAGACAATGAAAATGTATAAAATAAAAAAGGGGAGATCAATATATAAAGTTCAAAATGTACAAGGAAATGAAGGGACATGAATGGTAAGTTAAAATCCAAAGTAAATATTGAGCTCCACGTCCTCACTATGAGGCCATTACCCAAGATTCTATGAAATGAAACACATGCCTAGAAAGGACTAATTAAGATTATCCCAAACCCCATGCAATCAAATGCATAAGAAGAAAAAAAAGGCTTTATGAAATAAAGTAAAAGTAAACAAGAAAAAGGAAAAAATGGGGTAGTAAAACATGATGTTCAGGAAAATATAACTCAATGCATAAGCAATCCCTATAAAAGGGTGCTCATGTGGATGAAAATATTACATAACCTTACATAACTATGTAGCACCACTCATGAAGCCAAAACCCATTCCATTCCATCTATTTTTTCACATTCTCCTTAATGGGTTTCTTAGGATATACCACTCTTTGAAGTTCTTGGGTACTAACAAACCTAATAAGGGTCAATGATGATCATATCATACCTAAATTTGACTAGTGGCATTAAATCTATATAATTTATTGTAAATTTGAAGATGATACCTAATGAAATTTGCATATAATGCGACTCACATTTTATGTTGCATTGACTTCTGTACATGCCACAAATTGATGGACACACTTGGACACTTGGAGCATCTCCTTGAATGTTGTACTTTGCATAGATATGATGTGGGTATGAGCTTTGATTCCTTTTGAGAATGTTAGAGTTTTATTTATACCTTTTGGTTTCCACCTGCAAACCTATTTTAGGAGGACATCCCACTTCTTTTGGAAGTCATTCCACTCCTTTGGAGGATGTTGGGGACTTGAGGATGTGGCACACATGAAGAAATGATTTTACCCCATTTGGAGAGGTTGTGACACATTTTAGAGGTGATATGAAACTTGGATTATGAAAGGTTTTACCTTTTGGAGGAAACATATCACCTTTGGAACCCATACACTTCATTATTGAGTGATTTTCCACTTTATGATGCCACACGATTGAGATGGAACTTGCATTTATGGTGGGCATATTATTTAACGAGAAAAATTATATCATCATTGAGGCATCCTTGGGGATTATTGAGACTTATCCACTTTTATACCATGGATATTATATGTAGTGTTGCCTTATCTCTAGGGTTTGTAAGAGATAAAGAAATTGTTCTTTGTTATTAAGGCTTTTATTGGATGAGAAGGGTGCTTTATCTCTCACATAAATAAGAAAAGCACTTCTTACTTGCAAATCATGGCTACTTATGGAGAAACATCACTAATTATCTACTATTCTTTTCTTTTCTCTTAAATCACTATGGATGGCTAGTTCTAATCTTGATCTAGATGAAGTATTGAAGTTGATCGGGTAGGACTTATTAGAATGAGTGGCTTGAGGAATTCCACATCATCCAATATAAGAATTGAACAAACATTGAAGAACCATAAATGAAACAATCAACATCATCATGTAGAAAATCATTGTGATTTTTTCCAGAAAATAACCTGCTTTTCAAGAAAAAACTCATGTCTAATTGTGCCAATAACCTGGTTTTCACAACTTGACTTATTTTTTTCTATACTCTTTTATTTTATTTTATTTATTTATTTATCTGTCTTTTCCAAGCCTAATTGAAAAATAAAATCTCCTTCAAGTGTTGGAGTACTTCCAATGCATCCATTTGCGCAACAATATCTTAAACTCACATCCAAATCTAAAAAGTGTACCTCATTAAATACTTCGATATATGGGAGCAACTAATCATATGGATTTACTATCATGAAATGTTGAAAAATGGAGTGACATTGTAGGATGATGATTGTTTAGAACCAAGTTTCAATGTATTCATTTTCTCTTTAGTTCTCCCTGTTTTTCATGCAATGAACTTCTTCTAAAATTTTCTCATCACACTATTGAATGCATAAGGGATATGATGACAAACATGCAAGAAATTCTTCGATTTTCTTCTCTAGTGTCTACTTCTCATAAAATTTTGTCCATGATTCTTTGCTCCACATTCTTACAAGAATAACTACATGAAACTTTTCAATACTCTTCTTATCAAATCTACTAATGTATTCCTTGATCCTTTACTACTTATTGAGATGTAGACACATCCCTAGTGACAACCATGAATTAATTTTGCACAAGAATTTTGAAAAGATCCACATTGTAGTATGCCCTCCTTTACTAAAAAAGGACTTGATCACCTTTAAGTTCTTCTTGTGGATATATAAATCCTGCTCATAAATGCATTAATATACATGGGTTCTTATAGCACTTGAAATAATTGAAACATAATATTTAATAATCCTATTGAAGAAATGAAATGAAATTAACAACAAAAACAAAACACACCACACTTCATGTACATGAATTCCTCATGTTACTAAGACCCTATTGTCACCAAGTTGTATTTTAACATGAGTTAGCCTCTTCTTTCCATGAATAAAAATACATTTACATAAAGGAAAATAAATGAACCAAAATACCAATGATCTAATACCTTTAACATCTCCTTGTTATAGAATATTTTGCAACACTTTCTTTAAGATGTAGTTTTAGGCTAGATCATCATATCCCTCTCCCTGTGGTAGATTCTGTCCCCCCCCCGCCCCCAGAAAATTCTTAAAAAAAACATTTTGAGAATCCATATAGTCTTCCTATTTTGACATATGTGAGATTCCAAAGTACGAAGCATGTGTGTACATGGGTCCTCCAAAAGAAACCTCCATATGCCTTCAAAATGTACTAGTAAATAAATAAATAAATGTGTGCATTTTAGCCCTCTTTTGGTTGGGGTTTACTAGTTAGACCAGAATCCACATGCTATAGAATTTTCCATAAGTACCCCAACCAATTATTGGTGGTATATATAAATACTTTGGGTGTAGGAAAAGGACATGTCTACTAGTGCAAGACAATGCTAGAAAAAATCCCCTAGATCTAAGTCTATCTTTGTGAGTTTTTAAGCTCATCCCCCTCAGTAGGAAATCCTCATTTCCTTTTTGAGATTCTTTCCTTCTCCATATCTTGGGATTTAATGGAGTTTCCTCCTTTTGAGATGTTTGCCGAAATTTGCTCCTGCATTCAAATTCTTCATGACCAAAGTTGTTACATATTGAGCATTCTATTTCATTTTCAAGAAGAGAAAAGTTATTATAGGAAATTTTCTTGATCCCTATTACATTCCTTTGATTTCGTGCTTCTCTAGTCATGATGGTTTTGTAAGCAACACATTGAGCAGTTTTGTGTCCAAAATTATGACATGAAAAGCATTGTCCATTAAAGAAGTTCTTGCGATATCGAATCTATTGACCTGGTGATTGTAGTTTCTATTAATATTCCTCTTTGGAGTAAATTGAGTCTGATTTACCTGGTGATCTGCCTTATGCCTTTGTTGTCGATTGTCATATTGTTCACTGGTCTTTGCTGCAATAGCTTTTGGTGGAGGTTGACAGCTTCTGTGATTGAGATTCTTCTTCAGTATATCCAAGACCTGTCTTTATCAGAGGAGAATGTTAAAATTTGATAATTTCATTTAAAGTTTCTGGTCCATTAGCAAATCTAATATTGAGAAATTTCGTTTTCTCAAGATCCTTTCTTAGACCCACAATTTCACATTCTAGTTTTTCATTGTGTTTTTCTTTTTCACTAAGTTGGTATGTTAAGGTATCTATAATCATATTCTTTTCTTCTAAACAGATATTGAGTTTAGATATTCCTTCATGAAGGTCTTCCTCTTCTAAAGCATCCCAGAAATTATCATCGTCATAAGCTATGAGAAGTCTGTAATCTTGTCCAGTTTCATCTTCATCACTATTAGATAAACCATCGCTATCTTCATGAGTATAGTAACTCCTTTTATTCACAACTTGTTTTCTATTCCCTTTTGCATATTCCTTTCCTTTTTCAAATTTATCTTTATTAGGGCATCTGGCAGCATAATGACCGACTCTGCCACAAGAAAATCATTTTAAGGGTAAATTACCTCTAAACCTTCTAGAACCCCATTGAAGCTTTTTGACAAATTTTGCCTCATCTTCTTCTTCTGAAATATGTCTTGATTCATTGTGTTATTCCTTTCCTTTTGCTGAATCTTTGAATGCGGCTTCTCTCATATCTGATGGTCCTCCTTTTCTTATCTCAAAGGCAGTTAAGATTCCGTGAAGTTGCGTAATAGTGATATTCTACATATCCTGTTTTTCTTCTATGGCAGACACTTTGGATTCAAATTTAGTAGACAAGGATCTCAAAACTTTCTCAACTAAGGTAACTTCCGTAATTTCTTCACCCAGATTCTTCATACAATTGACAACCTCATCTATACGTAGGAAGTAACTAGCTATGCTTTCATCACTATGCATCTTAAGAGTTTCATACTGAATTCTGAGAGTTTGAAGCTTAGCACATTTTACCTGCGAGTCTCCTTCGTAGCTCATAACGATTTTGTCCCATATTTCTTTCGCTGATTTGAGTTGAATGACTTTGACAAACTCTAATTGTGATAGACTTCCCAATGAAGTATTGACAGCTTTTGCATTGGTTTCATATTGCTTTTTACCTATCGTATCTGTAGGAATTGTTTTTGAAAATGTATATCCTCCTTCCACAATTTCCCAGACATCTGTTCCAAGAGATTGTAGATAGGTTGTGGTTCTTATTTTCCAATAAACAAAGTTGATCCCATCAAAGATTGGCGATCTGATGGATCCCATGGTTTCTTGATTATTCACGTTTATGGATCTCCCTTCAAGCGATCAAGCTTCTTCTGAAGGACCTGCTCTGATACCAATTGTTGGAAATAATACTGAGAGGAGGGGTGAATCAATATTATCAGATCAATAATTTTATTTCCCAAACAGATTTATATACGCTACTTTAGTGAAGTGAACTAGCGTGTACACGCGACTGTGCTTAAAGAAACCAGCATATATG
The DNA here is from genome assembly GCA_000404065.3 of Pinus taeda. Classification (NCBI taxonomy): domain Eukaryota; kingdom Viridiplantae; phylum Streptophyta; class Pinopsida; order Pinales; family Pinaceae; genus Pinus; species Pinus taeda. Next base: position 23,519 of record APFE031260336.1, on the reverse strand, counting down.
CAGAGAACTTATGATTTAGACAGTTTATCATGTGTTGAGCTTAAACCAATATATCAGAGATTTATTAAACAGTGTAGTAAAATCAAAATAAAGCATCACACATAAGCAACACAATGAACACCAAGATTTAAGGTGGAAACACAATGTGGGCAAAAACCACCTGTTGCTATCGTCTCTATCTTCTTTTAATAATAAGAAAACATGTTTACAATCTTGTACTGGTGCAGACTCATACCAGTACGTAGGCTTCTACCTGCAGAAGGTTACAACCTTCTCCCATTTTCCAGCTTCTATTGGAAGGGAGTTACAACCCCCTAGCTCTTGTACTAGCCAATATGTTTACTAGTATGTAGGTGCTAGCCTATAGAAAACTCCACTCTTCCACCAGGGATCATGTTTCATGAATTTTCATAAAGGATACTTCTAGATCACATCACCACAAGCTGAAGGCCACGTTTCATCAAAATTTCACACTGGACCCATCAAAGTCTTTTAAACTTAAATTGTATCAATCAATATTCAGTTAATCTGAATAATTAGATCACTAACACCAGAACACTGTGCTGAACCCAGAACCCTGCATCATCATCCAAAACCAGTTGTAACCTAAAAAATCATGCATTAGAGTGTATACGCTACTTGTTTGAACCCAACTTGTGTGTATACACTACTTCCTTTAACCCAACCTGCATATATCTCTAAAGAGATTGAATCGTAAACTTATGAATCACAGACTGTACCAATCAGTGACATTCTTAAGATCTACTATCATATTACAGAGTTCAAAATAGATAGCAGCAAGGATCACCCACCCTTCTCAATCAATCAATCAATCAAACTCAATTTCCTTATACAACAGTTCTACGCTCAGATCTAAGAGGACTTCATTAACAGATAGCAGTAAAACAACATAATTTGATCAAATAGATCAGTCAGATCTAAACATAAGTTTTTTTTTTTTTGTATACGCTACTTGAAAGAGTCGAACTTTCCTGTACACACGCTTTGGCTGAGACGAACTTGTGTATAGATCTGCAAATTTTGACTCAGAACTTTGTTGCAATTTCATACTTCAGACAAACCCAGATCATGATAGATAACAAGTAGAACAGGAACAAAACATCAAGTCTGGTCTCAACCAATATCAGATCATTAAAGAATAAGTCATTTCAAGTCTCATAATTCCTGATCCAATGTTGAACTCAAGGTGCACATGAAAATTTCAGATCCAATCCTAGACATAACCCTGCAACGTAATATGTACTTCAGATAGAAGTATTCCTTAGAATCTCATTGCTTGCATACCATGGCCTAATGATATTCTCCTCCTTATATACTCTTAGACCTTTCTCAATACCTTGGTCCAAAACCACTTAGGACCAATACCTTGGACCCTATACCTAGGGTCAATACCTTGGACCCTATACCTAGGGTCAATACCTTGGACCAAATGCCTTGGACCAATTACCTTGGACCAAAAAACCTTAGATCAAATACCTTGGACCAAAAACATGGTTTTCCAACATGTATGCGCTTTTCCTCCTGTGAAAGTGCGTGTATACGTTATACGCTACTTTTGTTCTGTTAAACTACGTGTATACGTGCCTTGGACAAAGTGAACCAGCGTATACCTCTCTTTCTTCATTCTTTGGAGTCTGATTTGTAATCCTTTGCGGTTGACCTGCTACACTGTGAACTATCATCTGAGTGAGTTGCCATCAAGGACAACACCTGTATCATAATTACAACATTTTTCACAATTTTAACACATAATGGATATGGGCTTGGATGATCATGAAATTCCAAGCCCACTTTTTTTGCTAGCTTTATAACAATGAAAGTTTCCTCTGATATTGAGTTGAATAGAGCATCAATACTTATCTTCTTGACCTGTATCTTTATATGGAAGTGTCTAGTTATTTCCTTATGTTTCTTTTGTTGAAGGCTACTTAAATTTACCTCATTCTACAATGATGTACAAATGATCTTCTCATCCATGTCTGAGTTGCTTTCAACCTAGTTGTTTAAACTAGTGGCCATGAGATTCTTCTTCTTTACATGTTTCTTTCTATTCTTTGGGTTAAGCTTTGGATGCAACTTCTAGTAATTTCTCTTTGTATGACCATTAATTTTATAGTGGTTGTAGTGGTTGTTGGGATCTTTACACAAGTTTGTTATGGTTGCTGTATTTTTATCTTTTCCCCCTCTCCACTTCTTCTTCTCCTCCTTAGAAGCATCATGTTTCTCCTTCATCTTCAACCCACTTGATTTCCCTTTCTTCTGACCTATGTTCTGCAGGCACTGTGTCTATACTCAAGTCACTTCCAACTATCTAGGTTTGAACAACATTAGTTTCTTTGACAAATGGTTGTGTAAAATCCCAAGATTCTTAAGGAGTATGTCTAGATTCATTGGGGAAAATAGACAACATTATGAAGAAATTTTTAAATTTTGTGGTTTACTCATGTACACTCAATCCCTGTCTTTACCTAAAGTAATGCCACTAGATCCAGTTGTCTTCTACATACCTAATGGGGTAAAATTGTGAATTTATGAAGGTTTTAAAATCCTCCCACTTAGTCATTGGAATATCTCCCTCTAACCTCAAGGTATCTATGTGTCTTTCCCACCAGGTTAGGGCATGGTCCTCTAATTTCAGTAGAGAAAATGTAATATTTTGTTCTTCCTCTATATAATCAACACTAAATAAACTTCTAATTGTTGCAACCATTTATTTAACTTCAGAGCATCAATATCACCTTGATATGTCTTGATGTTCACCTTCGCTTCCATTTTGAATAAGAACTGTGAATGGTTATGACACTTGAACTGGGTTGTTCCTTTTCAATTTCTTTCTTAAATTCCATGTTTGATTTTTCTTGATTTGTCTATTTCCCCTACGATTTGACCTCCAATTTAGAACATCTATCTTCTCCAAATATCCCAAACTTATTGGTCAGGGCTGCAATGAGGAGGATTAAAATACAATTTATATTTGCTACTTGTACTTCTAGCCACACAAACCTCTCCTTTGCGGGATCTTGAGGGTTATTCACATATTCATCAAGCATGACTAACGTTTTGTGACTTTCAGTTTAACCGATCTAGATCCCTTGGAAGTCCCCATAATATACCCAAAACAACTTGCTTCGATACTAATATGACTCATAAACTGCCATGGATATTCTGTTAGACAATTCATCACAACATATCTACTAAAATGTATTAGAAAATCCAAAATATACACTATGAGGGTTTATTTATCCATAGATTTATGCATCTGTTAATTATTGTTTATTTCATGCGCATGAAAATTATAATTATGTAAAAAATAGAGAACAATGAAATAATACTCACAAACCTCAAATTGACACAAGATATAACCTAAGAAACCCTTTAGGGAGAAAACCCAACTAGAAAGTGAGGCTACTCTGCTTTGTTTCTCTAAATGGAAAATGGATATAAATACAAAGAATTGAGGCTTGTGGCCCATGGGCTACTACAATGCACAAACTCTCTTTGGTTTTTCTATCCCTATCCTCTCTCATCTACTCTACTCATCTATGGAAGAAAATGCACTCAAATAGAATGAAGCCCTTTTTCCTCCTAGTGGCCCAATGATAACACAAGTCGATAGCCTACTAGTGGTTAAGTTTGACTCCTTCAACTCTTAACTAAAGTTACAATATTGGGTCTTCCAGAGTCATATTCATCATGATCGCGTGGCTAGACCCTTTTCCATGAATAATGGGGACTGATGTGGCATCCTCTCGAATCATGGTGGTCAAAAAAAGAAGGGCAACGTCTAGGTGGCATAACTTCTGTATACAGACTCTTGTTGAGGTGATTCTTGTGCAGTTTGAAATGAATTTGTGGGTAAAGTAGCACTAAAAGATGTTGTGGTTAAGTGGCAATGTATTATGCCCGAAATTGTCATTTGATGTCTCAAACTGCTTCCAAAGTGTTTCAAACCGTAATTTTCCAAACTAGGTCTTATCGATAAAAATAGTCTTGTGATTTGATTCCTCCACTTTTTCTAATATAAAAGAATCGATAAATATGAAAAACGATATGATAAATATCCCTTATCTCTCATTCATTGTATTTGTAGTACATACCTCTGGCTCTATTTAACGCATCACAAATATATGTTTTAAGTAACTTCGATAAAATAACTACCCTTATTATGGAAACATAATTGAACACTGATACCTTACTACTAATATCAAGAAAATCAATCACACGTAAGCTTTTTGAACATTGTTAATTATTAATTTCTTTTTATAGATGAAAATTACACTTAAAAAATCTATGCAATTCTAATTGATCAACCACATTATTTTTCTTATTAATAAATAGTTATAATTAATTTTTGAAAACTTGATTTAGTACAAATGCCTATTTTATCATAGGTATCAACCCTACACCTTTCTTGTACCGGAACACAAACTCTACTAATAAAACACGAGATAATCCGTGTCAAGAAGTCTTAGACCATGTGCTATGTAACAACATTATCCTTACAAGATTGTGAATCTACCAAAACAATTTCTACTCCACTCAAACATGGAGAAGACTTTATATGTCGTGCTAAGAAAGTACCTTTTTTGGGTCCAAAGGTAAAGTTATGTTCTAGATTGGCATGGAAAATTCTTCATTGGATTGGAAATATGACTCCAGTGTGAAAAGAAGTCATGGAATGGAATTATGAGAACCAAGTACAATGCAAAAGGAAATCTGGGATGGGATGGGATGGGATGGGATGGGCAGGGATGGATGCAATTGGATTAATTACAATGGTTTAAAGACATTAATTTTAATATTTAGATGTTAATTACATTTTAGTATATATATGGTTAAAATTATTCAATTATATATATGTTT
>APFE031260331.1:0-16602 GCA_000404065.3 Pinus taeda | reverse complement strand
TATACGACCAAAGTCCCACATTGACTAGAAGTGGGGAGGATCATGGGTATATAAGGATGGACAAATATCTCTATTGGTATGAGGCCTTTTGGGGTAAAGCCCAAAAACAAATCCATGAGGCCAAAGTGGACAATATCATACCATTGTGGAGATATGTGGTGTCCAGAGTCCTTACAAGTGGTATCAGAGCCATGCCCCGAAGTTAGCCAAGTGGATGAATCCTCGGAATGCCGAACGAAGATGGTGGGCCCCGGTAATATCACGATGGGATCCGTGGATGAGCTCGGTTAGACAGGCGGTGTGCTCCGGATTCTTCATGGACGTGTCATGGTCCCAACACGGTGAAGAGGAGTTGACCTGGGATAGAGTAAGCTCTCGAGGGAGGTGGTGTTCCATGTAAGGCGTGTGCTTCCAACGCATTGGAGCGAAGAATCCTTGTTGGTAGAGAGTGGACGGATGGATAATCGTTTGAGGGGAGGCTCGATGGTCCTTTGTTCGAGGGGAGGATTGTTGGGTATACGACCAAAGTCCCACATTGACTAGAAGTGGGGAGGATCATGGGTATATAAGGATGGACAAATATCTCCATTGGTATGAGGCCTTTTGGGGTAAGTCCAAAAGCAAATCCATGAGGGTTTAGGCCCAAAGTGGACAATATCATACCATTGTGGAGATATGTGGTGTCCAGAGTCCTTACAAGTGGTATCAGAGCCATGCCCCAAAGTTAGCCAAGTGGATGAATCCTCGGAATGCCGAACGAAAGTGGTGGGCCCCGGTAATATCACAATGGGATCTGTGGATGAGCTCAGTTAGACAGGCGGTGTGCTCCAGATTCTTGGACGCGTCCTAGTCCCAACACAGTAAAGAGGAGTTGACCTAGGATAGAGCAAGCTCTCGAGGCAGGTGGTTTTCCATGTAAGGTGTGTGCTTCCAATGCATTGGAGCGGAGAACCTTGGTTGGTAGAGAGTGGACAGATGGATAATCGTTTGAGGGGAGGCTCGATGGTCCTTTGTTCGAGGGGAGGATTGTTGGTATACGACCAAAGTCCCACATTGACTAGAAGTGGGGAGGATCATGGGTATATAAGGATGGACAAATATCTCCATTGGTATGAGGCCTTTTGGGGTAAGTCCAAAAGCAAATCCATGAGGGCTTCGGCCCAAAGTGGACAATATCATACCATTGTGGAGATATGTGGTGTCTAGAGTCCTTACATTTTAACCTCCCAAGTAACCAGCCCAATGCTTCATTTTATAGTGTACAGGAAGGAGGTTAAAGGTCCACCTATGAAGGGATAGAGTCCTCCTTCAAAGGGATAAGCTCCTCACATCAAGGGGTTAGCTCCTTAAGGTATGGGATGCATGAACCTTAAGGGAGCGAACTTTCCACCTCAAGATTCCTTCCAGAAGCTTCTAGAAATGACACAAAGTGAGCTTTTAATAACATATCTGTGCCTTTTTAACTTTTACAGGGGTCCGCACCCATAACACAGAGACAAAGTGTTTAGGTGCGTAGGAGCCATGACCATTAGGTGCGGGACCATAGGTAATGCAAAGAGAAAGTGTAGAACCAGAGTTTTAGAGACTTTTGAGGGATTTCTCTTATTTTCAAGGCTTGATATGAGGAAATGAGGCTTAAGACTTGCAAAGGAGGAAAGTATGAGTGGTAATGGACTCACACAAATTGCAGAATGTCAAGGTGACAATTTTTTATGCAACATCAGTGCATAAGTTTAACGAGCTTAACGATGAAAAACTCGGAGATGTTTATATTTTTTAAAGAGCAATAAAATGTCACAAAAAGTACTCTATCCTTCGCTGCATAATTTTGACGAGCTTAGCAATGAAAAACTTGAAGATGTTTATATTTTTTAAAGAGCAATAAAATGTCTCCAAAAGTGCTCTATCATCTTTGTAGTAGTTTAACAAGCCCAAAAAACGAGACTCAAGGTTTTTCGGATTAACGAGCAAGGAAAATACCATAAAAAGAATGCTTGAAATTCCTTGATCTCATGCTTGACAATAAAATGGTCTATGCCATGAATTTCCTCATAAGACCAAGGAAAAACATCATGGAAGTCCTTAAAAGGATAGATGAAGCTCACAATTTCCTCAAGATTGTGATTGGCTCCAATCTGTATGTTTTCCACGATGCCTGTCATGACAGAAATATCAATGAGCAATGGTTTTGAAATATTGCCCCTTTTTCCTTCTGCCTCAAAAGTTCAGAGGATTGTATAGGGTGAGGAAACGATTTCTAGTGCATTAGGTGATAGGATTTGAAGAGGCATCATGTCCGAATTAGATATCGAAACATGATGGTGTGAGTCCTCCCAAGGTCGCTCCTCTAAACTTATGATCTCTCTAATAACTTCGTCCATAGGTAGGACTTGATTGAGTGGATCAAAAGAAGGAGTGGTTATGGGAGGGGTAGTGGTACCATTGTCCAAAACCAAAGTGACTAGATATTCAGATGCAATTTGGATGGCTTCGCAGGCCAATTTAGCTGGTGACAACAGAATTTTTTCTCCATATGTGTCAATGTTGGAAGGAGCCAGTAGGATCCATGGATTGGTCTATTCATGAGGCATAGATGAAAGCATATTGACCATCTGTGAAACCTTCGGCTGCTGAAAGACAACTGATTTACTGTTACTACATTTCCATCTAATGGAATAGGATGATGTGAAAGATAGTAGATATGATGGCTAACATGGCATATGTCCAACTGCGACCCAGCAAGAGATTATAGTCGAGTTTCTTTTCCACGACTTCTATGTCCACCATTATGGTTTTCCCACTCAAAGTGATGGGGAAACCAGCTAGGTATCCTTTTGGGATAAAGGTGTGGCCATCGAAAGCTTTCACGGAGTTCGACGGCGGGGATAGGGTTGGAGAACCCAGGGCGAGGCAACATGAAGCTGACATGACGCAGGTCAAAGCACCTTCTTCGATGAAAATTCTATGTATACCTTTACCTTTCATGGAGATATGCACCTGGAATGCAAGCTGGTGAGAAAGGGGAGGTTTACACTTGTCCATGTCGAAAATAGCAACCATGGAATCCTGTTGGTCGATAGCACCAATAGCCGAAAGCAAATCTTTCCGTTGTGTTGGATATGTTTGTGATACTTTGAGCGTTGGCATAGTAGATGGCGCTTGCACCAAATATTCTACAATGTTGTAGTGTTGGGCAACATGTTTAGATGTATTATGCAATGTGCATCGAAGTGCCCCTTTTGGGGGTCGAATTACAAGGGCTGCAACCAGCCCGTTGATATGCAAATCGTTGGGTGGTAGTGGGCTTTCACTTGAGGAAGGTTTTGTTGCATGAGTGATAGGATCTCCATAAGGTTTGGCTCTTGTGGCGAGATCTATATTTTTAAATGTGTAAACGGTAGAGGGTCCTTCTCCAGCTGAAGGATGTTGTGAACTACCGTTGCCCCCTTGCAAGGATTGCAGTTGGTTTGCAATCAGATTTTGCTGCTGCTAATCGGGAAAGTGATTTCTAAGGATAGTAGGAGCCTTACTAGTATCCTTTTTAGCAAGGTGTTCAGTGCATTCCTAAAGCCGCAGACAACACCAGGTCCTATGGTCTACAACACATAGTTTGCATGGATATCTGAGGGGTCCATCCTTTTCTTTGTCAGCAGGCGCAACAGCCTTTTATTTAGGGTTGGGCTGCTTTGTTGACTGCTCCTCAAAAGGAGTGGTATTTTTCTTGTTCTTCTTATTCTTTCCATCGGATTTCTGTGTAGACTACATGGAGTTTATCGCAGCGGTAGGAAGGGCAGTCTCTTTGGTAGAGGAGTACACCGACATCTCGGCTATGTGACTTCTAAGTTGTTTTACAACAGCCCCAGAGGTGGCACCGAAAATTCCATGGATGTGCACTCTAGGTTGCTGAGTAGCGGAAGCATTGTGGTTACCAAGGGCATTGGGGATTTTGTCATAAAGAGTGCCAGACTATGAATATATCAAATCTAAGTGTTGGGCACGACATATAGATTGGTCTTCTGTGACTGCACCATCTAGAGTGACATCTCTAGCAATTTGTGGGAGCAACGACTTACAGAACTAGTCTTCTAAGAGAAAGTTTGGGATGGGAGCTTTGACTAACCTCTGCCTACATCTCCATTCATGAATATGATGGGAGATGTGGGTGGTGGTATCCTGACTAATTGCAGTGAGGAGCTCTGTCCCAGTCTCATAGCGGATAGGTAGCTGGAAGTGCTTTAGGAATTCCATCGCTAAAGTGTCGAAGGTATTTACTGACCTGCATGGTAACTCAATATACCATTTCACTATGTTTCCAATGAGGGTGTGGGGAAAAATACGTAGCCAGACACTATTATCCACCATAGAGTTTGAAACACACCATAGATGGTAGCTGGTGATATGGGTGCCCGGATCCTTCCCTTGCTTACCATCGAACTTGGGGATGTCCATTGGTATCTTATGTGGTATCGGTGGCCATTGTAAGTTGTGATAGATGGGGTCGTTCATCAGCTTGTATAAGTTGGGTATGTCCAATGTTGCCAAGAAATGCAGAGAGTTAGGTGTCCCCGACTCAAACTATGGTGACGACAGACGACCTGAGGAGCTTTGCGCTCCTCCCATTGTTTGGTTCCCCATATTATACATGGGTTGCGTGGTGTAGCAGTTACTTTGAGATATGGTGTTGTAGAGTGGATTTCCATGAGGATTTTGATACTGGGTTATTGAATTTCCCCTAGGATAAGTGGTGCCCCATTGACTCATTTGAATATGTGAGTAGGGTGCCCCCATGGATTGGTTGGGAATCCCTTGAGGATACCCGCCCGACACAGAACTAGCCATTTGGCCTTGATTGACAGAGGAAGTGCTCATGTCAATTAGCAACTGACCATGCATGCTTGAGAATGGAGGGGGAACAATTACATTCCCTACTAACATGTGCATACTAGGAACCCCCCCAAGTCAAGTATATGGATCTGGGGGTTTGAACTATATAACGATGACCGGCCTTATTGTTCGTAAATGGGAACAGCGCCCATAGTGCCACATTGAGCGTTATAGGGAGTTCTGTATGTGGCACTTCTCGAAGGTATGAAATTTGACATGAGAGGAGTGGAACCGGGCATCTGTTGGGGCCAGCTTGTCAATGGTGTCATGTGAGTGGTTGTACCTGGGACAAATGGAATAGTGGGATTCCACATTACCGGTTTTGTGATGACAGTCGATTGGGGAAGTGGTGGAGGACCAAATGTGTCCACAAAGTTCCACGACTCGTTAGTCATCAACGAGATAGATGGAAATGTTCCAACTACCGAAGTAGGAAGCACAGGTACCACGGGAGCAAAGACTGTTTCCAACTTATTCGTGAGTGGACAGTTAAAGGGAGGAAGAAATCCTTCGGTAAAGAAATCCTCCGCTAAACTTGAATCGTCGGTCATCCAAATAGATCTCGTATGAGATCTAGGAGACTGATTCCCCAAAGATGGGGAATCTGAATCAGTGGAACTCGACGGATCTTCCACAATGAGTGAAGGAACCTAACAATCATCTAGATTGACGACGAGGGACGGATGTAGCCACAGTGACCGTTAATTTTAATCAGATAAATTTTATGGTGATATTTGTTAAAATCTCAAGATGATAACACCAGGTGCCTAAAAATATAAAAAATGCACTAAATCTATCAATCAACAAATAGAGGGAAAATACCTCGTCTGATAATCTCCGATCATCGGAGATGAAACCTAGTATCTCAATGAATAACATAGAAGGATGGCTAGATGTATAGTTACGGTTACTTTAGAGCTTCGCCCAAACCTCAGATTGAGGGGCCAAGTACTCTCATGAAGATGAGCACCCTCCCAAAGTCTAAAGACAAATTAGATATGTCTCTCTTAGGTACCAGGACAACTCGTCCCAATCACCTTGTGTAAGTCCCTATAAGTTTTGCCACTAGAGATACCTTAGATCACAAAAATTATTAGGGGGGGACATAGTCATAGACAACACGCTATGCAGGCAGGATACCTGAGTCCCCGAATCAGTTCCAAAATCCCCGAAGGGACCCCCAATACATAGAATGCCCAAAGGATTTGTAAAAGAAGGCGGGCTACCTTGAATTACAGTCTGATGTTGTCTCGTATTTCACTCCATTTTTAGTGGAGTGGTCCTAGTAATATGAGTGCAGAAGGAATTTTTCACTCGCTAATGACACTAGTTTTGGTTTTCAACCTTGGGCAGTTCACTCACATGCTTATCCCAAGATCCTAGCCAGTTAATGCTGGTTTTCTCAAAAGAGTAACTAATTGATTTTAATGTAAATTTTATGTGTACTTGATTGTTTGTCTTTGGTAGGGGAGTTGACGTATGAAATATGGTGAGACTCTTGACTCAATAAATCATGCAAAAACAATTCTTTTGAAAAAAAAAAATCAATTTAATGCAAACAAGTTGTATTCTACATATTCATATTTTTCACATATTCATAGTTTCTTCCATGCATCGCTAGTCTTTCAACACATGCATAACCAAAAGATTATTTTCGAGTATTTCCTAACAACTACTTGGAACCAAAATGAAGCAGCTTACCACTAGTTAAACAAAAGGATGAATACAAATTGTCAGTGTTTCTTTCAAAAAAAATGTTTTAAAGAGAGAAAAACCAAAACATTTTTCCTAAAAATAAATTTCTAGGACACCAATTTTGTTGACATAATACAGTTACAGATCTTATTTCAGCCCATGAAAAGATTTCCCACCCCTATTGGATTATAGCCACTACTGCAAATCAAATTCTAAGGATACTAACGCTCTGTAGTTGTGGCTACAGAGAGTTAGTAGGTAAACCAATGCTCCCTGTGAACAGGGACAATGCTTTATAAAGCTCTGTTTTGCCTGCGAACCTGCGTTAGTGAGGGAAATCAATCAAAAACAGGGTTTCCAAGATCAGCTTCTGAGATGAATGTATACAAGTAGGATGAAACAAGATATTTGGTGGATCAGAAAAGGATTGTTGAAGTTTTGGGAGCTAAGAGAGGGAGGAGAAACTAAGAAACTTTCCACGTAAACCGGGAACTAGATGTATAGTCCCTAGCGGAGCTACCAATTCTTCTATGGGGTAAAATTCATGGTGTATGGAGAATTAAAACTACCCTTAAAGGCCTTCCTGGGACCTTTGACAGACTGTAAGATTATCTACAGAAGCTACCAAGTTATACACATGTTCATCTATCAAATATCAATTAACAAAGTAAGGAAAGAGTATTACCTCAAGTCTCCTTCTATATTGGTTTGGAGATTGCAATGCAGCCAAGAAGAACTCCTTCAAAGTCGACTCCAAATCAATTCCTGCACAAAGGAAAGTCAAACACAATCACAGTATACAATCTTGAAAACTAATATATGAATGCACAATGAACATCTGTTTTCATACAACTAAACTACTCAACTCGACAAGTATCGAATGAACAACTTAATGAACAATGTTACTAACACTATGGAGTAGGGAACACAACTAAAATTCTATATTAATGATTGAAGAGTGATTACAACCACTGTTGTATCAGTCTTCCTTTGCCCCTTCTACTTCTCTCTCTCTCTCTATCTATCTCTCTCTCTCTGTTTTAGCTCACTTCTTAAGATATGTGACAGTTCACAATAGCTTAGTAGGCTATCCTTTCAAATGCTCTAACCCTTGTCACAATGGCTCTCACTTTGCTTATGTAGCAATCAAGTTAGGGTTTCCAAGCTCCTCATAGAGTTCATTAGGATAAAATCCATGAACCTGCCCTGTTTTCCAGCTCTTTCCCATTTGCCTTCTTTTTCAGATTGGAATTTCCCCAAATAGTTTGATTTCTGGGAATTTCCTTGCTTTTCTTGAGCAAATTTAGGGATAAATATCTAGATATTTGTGAGCAGATTCGTTGGTTTGACCCACTGAAATTCCCTTGGTTTCACTAACGCTGCCCCTGGTCTAAAAACTTGAGTTAGCAGGGTCACTAACGCACCCTTAGGCTTGGTAACAAGCTTTATAAAGCATGTTTTCAATGTGCAACCAACATTACTGTGGAGTCAAGGCTTGCAATTGTGGTCTTTGCTTTAGTCATGTTGGCTTTCACCTCTGAGTTGATGAGGAGGTCATTTTTTTGCATAACAAAAATATTGTAATTTCATAGTCAAGTCGGGTCGTTCACTAGGAAAAATATCTAACAGTGGAAGTTATATTAATTTAGGGTTTTTTTCACCTAGATGAAAACCCTCAGTTTATATGAGGGAATTGTATTGCAACTGTGTATTATTATTTTGAGTGAGAAAGAAAGAGGGGATTGTCTTAGAGTGAAGAGGAAATTATAGTGGATCTGTTGTAGGTTTTATCTCTTCGTTTTGATGGATAATATAAAAGGAAGGACTGGTTGTTTCTCTATGGACATAGCCCAAATTGGGTGAACCACATATATCTGTGTCTCTCTTGTATTATGTTATTTTTGTGTTCTTGTTTCTGCAATATTTTATGTGTTTCATTTCTCTATAATATATAATTTTCTAACACCCTCCTCATCCATTATGACTATGAAGTCATAGGCTTCTCAGCATCCACTCCAGTTCTGATGCCTCCTTGCATAATTATGCCAACTTGTTGGGCTCTCTGGGGCTCAACCTCTATCATTTATATAGTTGGCCCCTGTTTAGTCAATTTAGTATGTCCTAAATTTCTACATTAATTATCAATCCAGGAGTCATAATCTATTGAAGTGTGGCGCACTGTATGTGCAAGACAACCTCTTTCTTACTTTTATTATTTTCAATTTTATTTTGTTTTTGGGGTTTTGTCTTTGTTGGTCTCCTAATGCAAATGGAAATCTTATCCCTAGGTTTTAAGAATACTTTTAGAGGACAAGTATGGATGTAGATTCAAGACAAGGTTTATGTCTCTTATGATAATTTCCAAAACGTAGCACTTCAAAATATCTCAAAACATGTTATTGATAAAATTAGTACTTGAACGGGAATGTAAATGTGCAGCTACCTAAATAAAAAAAAAAGATGAAATACTAATCATGAAGTTACTGTCTCTGCTACCCATCTAACTACAGAAATAAAATCTAAGTTATTGCACTCAAACAAACCAAAAATTGTAGACTAATGAAAGCAAGATCAATTTACTTCACTTATAATCCGATAGCTCGCCAAGTAGCTTCTCGGGTTAAGCCATGGCACCGGAAATAATGTCAAATAACATGAAGAATTGATATCTAAACTACCTACTTGCATATTAATGAAAGCAAAATCAAATTACTTCACTTATAATCCGATAGTTCGCCAAGTAGCTTCTCGGGTTAAGCCATGCCACCAGAGATAACATCAAATAACATGAAGAACTTGATATCTAAACTACCTACTTGCAAATTAATGAAACTAAAATCAAATTACTTCACTTATAATCAGATAGCTTGCCAAGTAGCTTCTCGGGTTAAGCCATGGAACAGGAGATAACATCAAATAACATGAAGAACTTGATATCTAAAATACCTACTTGCAGATTAATGAAAGCAAAATCAAATCACTTCACTTATAATCCGATAGCTCGCCAAGTAGCTTCTCATGTTAAGACATGGCACCAGAGATAACATCAAATAGCATGAAGAATTTGATATCTAAACTAGCTAACAACAACAAATAAATATCATTGAAATCAAATCATAACTAAAATTGAAAAGCTTAAAACGTTCAGTAGAGAGGAAAATCTCATATCACTATTTGATGCAAAAAATATATGAAAAAGCTCGAGCATAACCTATCCTGAAACACACTGATCAATATTAGTAAAAAGTATGCAATATTGGAAAATCATGTACAGGAGTAAAAGATTAATACCATAAAAAATTTATGAAACATATACAGTGGAAATAAGAGAAATGATGCATGAAAACTTTACAAAAATGAAAAGCAAAACCTCAGCTAGTAGGGGCCCTCTGCACGACCTTTGGTTAATATGTTGTCAACCTAAGATTATGCTTTAAACAATCATAAGAAACAGAGTTTTTATATTGCAAAACAGAGGATATGTCTTCTCGTTACAGCAACAGGACTAACGCTACAACAACAGCATAAAAACTAACATCAAGACTAACTACTTGCGTTTGGAAACGCTTTATTTATAGACGAAAATAGATAACTATTTTTTGTGAGAAATCTTGAGCGAAGGACACGTAAACTGGACGGAACCCATAAGTTTAGCCTCCTAGTTGCCCTGATAATTCAATCTACAAAAGGTGGATGCTGGATTTGCATCATGGAGACGACCTGCAGCTGTCAAGAGGGGTCCACGAATCTAGGAACGGTCTCAGACCTTTCACGTGCTGAAACAGAGACCTATTTGATGTATGACTCCTTGTTTGACCATCCTTTGACCAAGTCTTTTCTTTATGATTTCGACTAAATAGATAGGACCTTGTCCATGTCTAGATCATTTCTGAGCTTCCCACGTGCATCGTTTCACCTGCTGACACCTGTAACCTATAGAACAATAAAAATAGTTTTGGAATTACGAGTCAGCTGCAGAAAGTGGCTACATTTTGTAGTTGATGAACAAAATCTAAATCAAATAGCACACACAAGGATATAGTTAGAAAACCACTTAAGTGCACTCCTAAATCAATATGTAATGATCTTTGATAGCTTATGAGGCACTGATGTGGGAAAAAGGTCTAGGAAAGTATGTAGAAGAGAGGTAGTTTTAGGGCTCAACATACCCCCACTGTGAAGATGCTGCATGTCCTCATGCAACCAAAATTGTGACTATCCTTCCTTCAATTCATCTGCTCTGAGACTTCTGCTAATACATCTAGCCTTCTTTTCTTCTTCCTTGGTGTCATTGTCATCCTGGGCTTCATCATTAGGCACCTGTATATGAGGTTGATGAGAGCTCTGCTCAACCTTCTATTCTTTTTCTTCAATTTCCTATTTTTCTTGTGCTACAATCCAAGATGCAACATGGTGTTGTCATGGATAATTTTATCCAACCTATTATGTCTTTCAATGTTTCATTTTCTCTTTTGATGTGTCTATTCAGGACTTCTAGTTCAAAAACTTCCTATTTTAATGATTGGATCAAAAATTCCTGAACTATATTAGGCTGATTAGATGAAGTTCCCTAGTATGTTGCAGTCTTTTCCAATGATTTAATAAATTCATACATCTGTTGCTGAGTTGGATCTATTTCTAGTGTAGCCTTTCTTGGACTAATTTCAAAATTTGGTTGAGGAAAAGGAGAATGTTGTGGGCTATGGTCAGGAGGAGTGATTGCTAGTGACTGTTTTGGTGTTTCCCCTCCTAATTCTATGAATTGAACGCCTTTGATTTGCACTTTCTTCAATTTGCCTCTAAGTCTTGAGCTCCTTCTTAAATTTTGTGAACTGGTACCATTTTCTACAGTTTGTTTTTCCTTTCCCTTTTCTTTTGCTTTAGCTGATTGTTCTTTACACTGAATTAGTCTTTCAGAAAGTATTTTTTCCTCTTCTGAGGAAGGTTCTCGGGTTTAATAAACATCTTCAACATTTCTTTTGCCCTTCTATTTCACTTGTTTTCTAACCTCAGCCAAAGTTTCAGACAACATTTCTTCCTTACTGGTTTCTTTAGTTATGCTAGTAGGAGTATCTTGAACGTTTACACTTGTTTTTATTCTCCTACTTTTTCTTGTTGAGCTACCTTCAGGTGGGTCCTGAAATAAATTTCTAATCAGGAACTGTTCCCATGTGTCCTTTCTTTCCTTCAATTGTTTTTCAATCAGAATTTTAACAAGGCTATGATGATAAAGATGAGGCTCTACATCATCCAGATTCTTTTGTATAGTGGTGGACATCTTTTTCAAGCTACTCAATAAGAAATAAGGCAAATTGTTGGTTGAATTCTCCAGAAAATTCATTAACAACCTTATATGGTACATGTACATGGATCCAAAACTTCCTTCACACATAATAAACTTCTGAATTATCAAAAGGAAACTAGTCCATTTTTTCGTTAGGGAAGAAACAAGGATTCCACATTTAAAAACAGTTATATCCATACCTGGGTTATGTAAAATGATCCTTCAGGCCATCTCATCAAAGTCTTTGTTTTTGAACTATCATTCTCCTTCTTATGGGAGCTTCGTTGCTACTACAATGGATGCCTCTGTGACCGAAAATTTGATATCCCCAACCTCAACTTCCATGCTGTTGAAGGAACTTGAAAATGTCTTCATTACTTCTTTATTATGACCCCTGAATTTATGGATAAACTGTAGCGACCTTGCTTTCCTTAACGTGCTCTTTAACTATGGATAACCCTCCATGAATTTTTCCCTGTCTAGCTTTGTTCTTACCAGAAGGCCCATTCCTTCCTCTTGCTTCAAAAATACCTCTGTAAGTGATGGATTGTAAGTGATGGTTTGACAGAGGCGGAATGATTGTATGAGCGGAAGATGGAGGAGGATTGTGGAGAATACCAGTAGTCACAAGATGGAAAGAATATAGAGCATACAATGAAAATGAGTTCATGGAGCAGAGGTTTGTATAAACAACCTTGAACTTGCAATCGTAAACTCAATGGAAATAGAGTGAGTCTGGCAGAATTTTGAAATAAAAGGCTGCGGAGTGGACATTAGCAAATTCATAAAATGACTACGGAGTGGTGTAGCAGAGGAGAGTCATGGTCAATTGGATTACGTCTTCATGATTAACCGGTTCAACAGGTGTAATGCAGATGTACGATTAAGTATGAGTTAGATTCGGAAGATGATCATGAGGTCGTTGGAATTCAATGCGAAGTTTGTGGTGGAATTATAAAGAATCTATCAATTCAAATCATTACACATGATGGGGCCGGTGGTCTTACAACTATACAAATTATGTGTTTTAAAATTCTATTTGAAATTAATTCTGCTGATACCTTAGAATCTTACCACTTCCATTCGCTAAATTTTCATTGGCTTCTTCTTGTTGGTGCTTTAGGTGCTAACATCTTCAAAATATCTTCCTCTTCCATAACTGCATTTGGTTTTCATCATTACTTGGCTAATATTTGATTGTCAGCACAGAGTAATAGAGTATTAGCTATGGAATCAACAATCAGCTGCAGAATCAATATTCAGTTGTGGAATCTGAATTCGGCTGCGGAAACTGATATAGTGAATGACGTATAACTTGGTGAAGTGAACGGAGATGGGTTATTATTGAATGAATGATATATGAAAACTAGACATGAAAGGAATTTTATTGGTGGAATGTGATGGCGAAATGAAATGAAATGAAGTGAGAAGACATGATATGGAACAACTATGGATGAAATGAGAGTTTTTTTTTTTCTTTTGGAAAATATAGGGCGTCAGAAGTTTCTGATTTTTGCCCTATATTTTCTATATAAGATTTCCAATCAGTGATTGGTTTTCAGGCTTATACATTTTTTTTTTAAAGACAATGAAAAGAACAAAGACTAGGCTAGTGGAGAAGAAGGATTCTTCTTCACCAAACTTATTGCAGAATTATCTTGAGAAAAATTCCTCCTTTTAGAGTGGCTTATGATAGATCTTTAATCTATGACCATTCACAATGAGAGGAGTTTGATACTCATCAATGGTTTTGATTCTTACCGCTCCATTGCTAAAAACGTTTTCAATCTCATATGGCCCAAGCCAATGAGTCTGAAATTTACCTTTGAAATATTTGAACTTGGAATCAAATAGAAATGCCCAATCTCCCTCTTGAAACTTTTTCTCCTTGTTGTATTTGTCATGCCACTTAGCTCTTTTATATTGAACTAGATCAGTTCTTAGGATTGCTTCTTGTCTGATCTCATCTAGTTCATTCAACTGTTCCATTCTATGCTTTTGAGCTTCTGATAGATCCATTCCCAATTGAACTTCCATCTTGAAGGTATTAACTTGGAACTCAATGGGGAGAAGAACTTCTTTCCCATAAACAAGTTCATAGGGAGAATGTCCTGTTGTGTTCCTCCATGTGGTTCTGTAGGCCCATAAGGCTTCAAGAAGCCTTTCTGCCCAATCTCTTTTCTGTAGATGAACAGTCTTAGTAATGATGCCTTCAATTACTTTGTTTGTGGACTCTACTTGACCATTTTCTTGCGGATGGTAAGGAGTGGATTTCCTGTGCTTGACTTTGTACTCTTCCATTAGCTTCTCTACCAGTTTGGATGTGAATTGGCCTCCCTGATCTGTCACAATTTCTCTTGGGGCACCAAAGCGAGTAAAAATATCCTCATAAAGAAAACTAACAACTGAATTCTCAGTAGCAGAAAATAATGCTTTGGCTTCTACCCATTTAGTGACAGAATCAGTACATACCAATATATACTTGTTCTATTTAGATGGTGGATTAATAGGTCCAATAAATTCTAAAGCCCATTTTTCAAAGGGTTCGATGAGTACCTATGGTTGTAATGGAATCTCATTTGAGGGGGTTGGTTTCCCTACTCTTTGGTAGTTGTCACAACTTTTGACATATTGTTTTGCATCTTTTAAGAGGGACAACCAATAATATCCTAAAGAAATGATTTTATAGGTTGTCCTTTTGTCAGCAAAGTGTCCATTGCATGGTTCATCATGACATGCTTTGAGAATATCCGGCATCTCATCTTCCCTGACACATCTTCTGATCACAATATCTAGCCCTGTTTTAAACAATTCCTTAGAAATCCATGAATATTTTGAACTCTCCTAAATAATCTTTCTTCTTTCACTAGGAAATGAATGTGGAGGTAGTTTCCCTGTAACGAAATAGTTAGCCATATCTGCATACCAAGGAATTTTACTAGTTACTGCAAATAAATATTCATCAGGAAACTTTTCCTCTACAGGAGAATCTTCTTTAGTATTCTAAATCCTAGACAAAAAATCAACTACTATTTTTTGTTTCCCTGGTCTATCTAACACAGTAATATTGAATTCCTATAAAAGATGGAGCCACCTTGTTACACTGAAATTTGTCACCATGATTATCTGCAGTTTATATGGCCCCATCAATAGCCATATTGTCCTCTTTGTCAAGCCCCATACCTCTGCTCTTCATGTCAAAACTTCAAAAAGAGAGAAAGTCACTAAAAAACATGTTTATCTCTGGGTACGCAGTTTCTCTCTACCTTGCCTGCGTGTATGCATCCCAAGCTCATTGTACTTGCGTACTTGTACGCTCTGTAAGCCAAGGGATGGGTGCGTACCCTGTAAAGGTCAAAAGGCGCGAGTTTCATCTTAAAAAGTTACTTATGGTCACTTCTAGAGCCTTCTAGAAGAGTGTTTGACGTGTATTGAGCGGCTCCAGATGGTTCATGCATCCCTATGAAGAGAGGAGCTACCCCATCCAAAAGAGGGAGTATCCCATTGATGTTGGAACTGAATAGCCTCCTCTAGAATACTATAATACAGGCATTGGGCTAGAGGAGGGGAGGTTGAAAGCTGAACATTCTAAAGGGTAAATGCTGCTGGAATTAGGACTTCCATTGTTGAATTGTGAGGAGAGATCACTATCCTTCCTTGTTGCCATATTGGGAGTGGGTGAGCTTGTCAAAGTAGAGGAAATCTCTTGTTGGACCCTGGGAGGAGCTTGCACAACACCAAGGCTCAGGTTGTAATGGTTCCTATTTTGTTTCCTTAATACAAATAAGTCCATTCTTCTCAATGATTTGTTGTTAATGAATTATTTCATGTACTCCTTGGTCTATGTGATTAATATGCTTTGTTTTATGAAATATTCAGGTGTTATGTAATCGTTTGCTTTGTTAGTGTATGCAGGTCTTAAAGTGAAGGAGGAGCTCATCTGGATCAGCAAGGCTGGACTGCTACAACAAGCGTTGGAGCTAAGGTAAGATCGGAAAACACTTGGTTTCTCATAGAATAATGTATGTTTAGAGAAGGATTGCTCTTGTTTGGTTTGTTTGTCACTAGAGAGTCTTAGACTCCTAGGGAGGTTAGGTTTGTCCGCAAAAAATAACTCTTTCCGCATGACAGATTGGCGACTCCACTGGGGAATCCATTAATGTGATTGATTTTTCCTTTGAGCATTACTTTGATCTGAAAAGAGTCTTATTTATTTTGCTTCTTGGTTGCTTGACTGTGTTTTTGGGTGGCTTAGCTTAGGGTCAAATTAGAACTTAGTTTTTCTTTGTTTTACAGTAGTACGCACCCTCTGAGTTAGACACAGTGCGTACTGGTACGCACTGTATCTGTGTACACAGAGCGTGCACGCACCTGGTTAAACAAGTTGCCTGCGTACCCTGGTAAAGAAAATTTCCCTTTTTTATCAGTTTCTCCCTTTTGAATTTGTTTTTCTTAGATTTTTCTGCCCAGAATCACTGGTTGACTGTCAAAAATCTTCACCTATACTTTGTCCATTAGTGTTGAAAGTTTTAGTGAAATTCCTTGAGATTTTAGCCTTAGGGTTTGGTTTTTATATTGGTCCTGTAGTGACTTTGGGTTTAGAAGTCGCAAAGCCTTAGATATCTCTGTTTTTGTCAGTCTTCTTAGGAGTCGGGCCAGTCGCGAAATCTACCCTCGTGAGCAACCTACCTTTGTGTTGTCTCTTTGCAAAATTTCAATAAGCTTGTCCATTTAAAGTT
>APFE031260328.1:72234-122298 GCA_000404065.3 Pinus taeda | reverse complement strand
ATGGAGGGTCATTTGTAGGTTCACCGTGCATGAGAGAAGCTTATGTAAATTTTCATTCTTTTATTAATAAATTGCCTGTAGTAGCCACGTTGGCACAGGCCGTGGAATGTTTCCCTCTCTGAGGGTTTTAATCACGTCAAAATACTGGTGTATTGATCTGTGATCTGTTTGTGAGCGGTGTCCTTTTGGTGTTCTGTCTGAGGAACTTACCCTGTAAATTCCTACACATTGTAGTGAACTTCTTCATTCTCATTCAGTTTTGATTTTACAACCTAAACACTTACTCTTTGGTTTTCTAGCATTTTATCCAAAAGACTTAACTCATGCCATAAATTTTCCATCTCACTTGGGTTTCCTCCTAAAAGCTTTGTACAATCCTCACTATCTTCTTCTTTGTCACAAGTATAATTTCTTGGTGAAACTACTTCTTCTTTCTCAATCAGAATAAAATTCCGATCCTCCATCTTTGTGAAATTTTTAGATGTTTATCCATTACTCTTCCTTTGGCCATCTAAGAAAATCAATTTCTCTTTTCCCTTACCAATAAAAAATTCTTTATTATAGGATATAACTATCTCATCTCTACTAGAGATATTTCCTTTACTAAGCAAGGAATTTATGAACTCACTCTGCTGTAATAACTCAACTTGATCTTGATTTGAAAGACAATCATCATCATACTTTGCATGGCAACTTTCAGCTTCACTCAAGATAGTTCCATAGGATGGTTTATCTTCTGCAATACTTGCATTCACACACAACTTGTTAGTTTTAAAACCACCAGACCTCATGATCTCACTTGATGATTCAATCACCAAGTCCTCCTACTGTTCCAAGTCCTTTACATGACTCTGAAAATATTTCGATGGTCTGCTCTTCAATCTCATCAAGTCCTTGACTTGGTTGCTTGATATCCTTCCCTACTTCTTCTTGCTTTTGGCCACCATCATGAGTAAAACTTCCTCTTCTTTTAGTCTTTGCAATATGATGAAAAGTAAAACTTTTTCCCAACTGCGTACATGCATTTACATGAGACCTATCTATCTCATCCTCTTTCAAAACATAATTTAGATTCTGCCTGTCTTCTTCCTCCTTTATGACAATATCAACAAATTGTCCTTTTTCACATGTTTCATCCGCAAACATACACAAATTATAAGATTTAAAATCATGTGTCCTTTTGGTCTCACTTGAAGTTTTAGTCTTCAAGTCTTCGTCTCCACCTAGAACTTCACCTTGTTCTACTTCACAAATGGAAACTTCCATGTCCAACTTAGCTTCTCTGAGTTCTTCCACCAGCCACTTCACTTGCCTCTACTGTAGCCTTCTCTGTAACTTAGGCCATTTCACTACCTTTTTCTTCAAGACCCAACCTTGTCTTGGATTTTCCTCTAGTATCATCCTTAATACATTGAGTTGTTATTTTAACTCAACAATCTCCTCTTGACTCATCCTCTTGCCATTTTCCTTGGCATCTTCTTTCTTCACTTTGTGGATTTTCTCTGAACCTCTACAATGACTATCAGTAGTCATCTTCTTCTCCATATCTATGAGTTCTTCTCTCACTCACTATGAGCTGCACAAGTCTCTGCAACAACAAGTCCTCCCTGCTACATGATACCTCACTAAGCTTCTCTCCTCTGAGCTCATTCTTTTGGCATCTTTCTGGTTCTCTCTTCTGGAACCATATGAGCACTCCATGCTCTAGACTTTAACTCATCTACACTTTTGAGAACACAAATGTCCTCTTGTATTTCAAACACAAATGAAATACTAGGTTCTGCCACTCTCTCTCAGAAACCCTTACTAGCTTCCTTCATCACTGCTCTTTAGGCTGTGATCTTCTTGCTAAGATGCTTCACTAATTACTGTTACCTACATATCAATGATATTTAAACAAAGATCATTCGAAGCTTTCAAAAGCTTGCTGCTACAAAATTTCTATGGCTACTTTAAAATGCTTCTGCTCAACTTCCTTTTGAGAAAACCCTTGTCCTCTTTGTCCAACCTTCAGTCGGATTCTTCAGGTTCATTGCCACTTTTTTTTTCCAGTATTTTATTCACTTTGTTCATTAGAACACATACAAATTTCCTTGTCTGTCTGCTTCTATCAATCTTTACTCTGTCTTTAACCTGCAAAACTCAAACTAGAGTTAAATAAAACAATACCTGTATGATTTCACAAGCAGTCTCCATCCACTCTTCACATTTGAGTGAATCTCCATTTTCCTCAAGAAAAAAAACATCACTGTGATTTCTTTATGCTTTTGCAATCTCTTCTTAAGAGTATCACTTACTCTCATCTTATGCCATGCCTTCTACTTATCAGATTCAAATAACCTGATCTCCTCTTCCATTCGCAATCACACTTGCATTTTGCACAATTCTTCTTTAATTAAAAATAGCTTTAACCAGATCTGATACCAAATGATACAATATTAGTCACAAATACCCACATCATGCATACAAATGCATGTCATATTCATGTCCCAAGATTAATCACCTGATCCATGGTGAAATCCTTCACAATTCAAGGTTTAAGGCCCCTTAATTAAACTTTATGCGGAATTACCACATCTGATGAAAACCCACTTTATTAAAGGTTAATTCTTTAAGCGGAAATATGTTCACGTTTCCTCTTAACCCTTATAACTCAACCCTTCATGATCCCTTGGTTAACTCTTATTAACTGTGCCTATCAACCTTACCATAGTCTTTAGCCTTTGGTTAAACCCGACTTAAACCATAATATCTTTACTTCGCTTATTTCTATTATTTCTCGTATAATAGAAATATTACATAAACCCAAACTTAAACATTACCTTTTTGCCTTTGCACAAACCTTTGCACATTTACCGATACTCAACCTTTCGCTTCAAATCTACACTGTTGATTTCTTCCTTCCGATCAACGACTATTCCGTGATCTCCAACTTTCACCCATCCCGCCGGAACTCAAAAAAGTCAGACTTCTTTTAAATAACCCATTGGGTCCACCCAACATGTTAACGCACACACTTATTCACACGCGATTACCGTTTGATCCTTCAACCATCGAACGATCATGATTATCGGAACTCAACGAGGTTTTAAGCCCGTTGAATAAAACCTCACCGCGTTCGTTTTCTAGATTAAACCTCGTTCTTTTCCCAACGCGATATGCGTCCGATCAATCACCCAACAGATGACTGTGATCTACTTGGACTTCAACTAGATTAAGTCATGATTCATAACTTTCTCGGGTCCATAACTGAAATACCGCTTACGATTTTGAGACCGCGTGAGAAACAACTTCCCGCCTACGAAATCTGCCTTTCCATTTTGATTAACGCCCATGCATCTTCAGCATGCTATGACCGTGGATCTCTTTCCATCAGAGGGCTATGATATTTTCTCCACTATTCCTCATTCGCCGTTATTATCCGTGGATCTAGATGATCTGACGGTTTCTGCTGTGCTAGTCAATTGATCCCAATCTCGATTGAAACTCTCCTTCGTTCGCTTATTGGTGAAATTGTGTTAAACACACATTTATCTCCACACACATATTATGCAACAACACTTCATTTATAAATAATTACAATCTAGTCACATATGTACTCTACACAGGGTTGAAATTGAATTTCTGTATTCGTAAACAAGTATTTACATAGATTCTTCTCTCAGGCCTGATTTCCAATGTCAGTGGCCTCTGTTTCCCTATCTGCCTGTAGGCTTACAATCAAGCTCTATCTAAATCTCTAAATTCTAATTAACACTCTAACTAACTAACTCTTCCTATGCCTTTTAGGCCTACATTTATACAAAAGGTTCTATGAACCGATTCTGGTTTAGATCCTTAATAATTTCAACTAAATCCTAAGAATCCTCTCAATCCCAAAAATTATGAACTAATTCCTAATTTAAGATCTGCAATTAATTTCCAATCTATCAATCCCTATGAACTCTCAACTATCCTAATTCTCTCATGTTCCCCTTATTTCGAGAACATTTACAATATGCCTCTCAATACTTAATTAGATCCTATTCTCATAAAATCACTCAAAAAAATTAAAATTACATTAATTTGATGCATAGGAAACCAACTTCCTTAAAACACAAGACCCCCTATGTCTACTACAATACAATGATATTTTTGAGCTGAATGCTCCTGCATCAATATGACATCCCTGCTTACTTCGACATGTCTTCCTTACTTAAAGTATATTCTATATGCTTTTGAGGAGAGACTATATCTAATGAATATTCCCTTGATACTTGTAGACTCCAACTTATTTCACTTGTCCTTTGGTACATGGATATATGATGGACTTCCAAAGGTTCAGAGGTATCCACACTTGGCTTCTTTCTTGTGAATAATTCTTTGAGTGTTATATTATTAATACTTCTATGAGGACTTATATTTTGAATGTACATGGATGTCATTGCTGCTTCTCCCCATAAGACTTTTGGTGGTCTTGATCAATGAGCATTGTTCGAATGCCTTCTTCAATTGACCTATTCTTCCTTTCAGCCACTCCATTTTGTTCGAGAAATAGGGAAAAATGAGCTCCCTCTTAATTCCCACTTCCTTACAATATGCAATCAATTTCTTAAAAGTGTATTCCCCATCATTATCATATCTTAGAGTTTTTATCTTTCTTTAGGTTAGGGTTTCCACTTCGGATCTAAACTCCTTAAACTTTTCAAATACTTCATATTTTGTTTTGAGAAGGTAGATCCATGTCTTTTTAGAATGGTCATCAATGAACGTTACATAGTAGAGATGACCTCCAAGTGATTTTTTAGACATGGGCCCACACACATCAAATTGAATGAGGTCTAATATCTCTTTAGACCTAGTTTCACTATTCAGAAATGGATTTCTTGTATGTTTTCCCAAAGAACATCCCTTGCACACAACTTTACAATCTAACTTCATATTGGGGATGCCATGAACCAATTGACTAATAGTAGGGATGACCTTATAATGTAGATGACCATACCTTCTATGCCATAGCTCAATGGGATTGATCTCCATGTGAACCAAAGCTTGGGGAGGTGGTGTAATAAATCTATAAAGACTTCCTTCACGAGCTCCAATAACCCTAGATTTATCAATGCTAGAGTATTTTCCCCAAACCAATACTTTTCCATCAATAAAAGTAACTTTGTCCCCTTTATCTTCTAAACAAGAAATAGAAAGAAAATTATTTTTTAAACCTAGAACGTATAGTATGTTGTTGAGGTGCAACTTTGATCCATTTTCCAGCTTCAATGATGTTTATCCCAAGCCTCTAACTGTTGTGTGTGTGTTATATTCTTTCCACGACTAGCCCCACGCATGAAGCGGGGGGTTAGAGGGGTCGGTAGCTTCCCCTTCGTTGTATTGGGTGTAGCAGGGGGGTCACCGGGGGGGGGCTAATTTTTTTTGGACCCTATATTAGGTGGGCAGACCTACCTATGGTTTTGTGCATGGGTTTTGCACATGGTTTTGGGTAGGATGGTTTTCTGCCCATGGTATCTTGTAGATCCGGTCAAGGGAACTACAATTATTTTATAATCCAGGGTTAATGGATTGGGGTTTATGAATGCTTCGACATGTATATACATGTATTGTAACATTGAAAGGAATATAATGAAAAATCAATCTGGTAGTTTCGGTTTTGGGATCCAGGGGAAAATATCTGTGTATTTGTTTTATGTTTTATGCTCTTGCCATTGTTTATTTTCTATTTTTTAGAATTCGTTTGCAGGTGATTTCTATACAGGGTTAAAACCTACATTTCGTATCAAAGCTGTTTCGGCTTCAAGGGGATGCCTTTGCTACTGAGGGGTTTTTCTCAGTCTTGTGGTAGACCATATTTAATGGGAAATCTATGGGATTAATTCTTGCGGTGAAAGAAGATTGCGAGCAGTGGAAAGATAGAGATCAAGAAATTTAATGGTCAAAGTTTTGAGTTGTGGAAACTCAAGATGGAGGATCTTCTGGTGGATAAATATTAATGGATCGTAGTAGATATGGGTACTAAACCAATGACAATGTCAACAGAAGACTGGGCGAAGTTGGATCGGAAGACAAAGAGCACAATACTATTATGTATCTTAGATTCAATATTGTTGAATGTATCAGGGGAAGCTACGATGAAGGTTTTTGTCTGTCAAGTTAGGGATTTTGTACCAATCTAAGTCTTTGGTGAACAAATTGTTCCTGCAGAAAAAAGCTATATAACTTGAGGATGAAGGATGGAGACTTAGTGACAAAGCATCTAAATACCTTTAATACTATGGTAAGCCATTTGTTATCTGTTGATATAAAAATTTCAGATGAAGATAAGTGCATCAGTTTGCTATGTTCTCTACCAGATTCATGGGATAGTCTAGTTGTTGCAATAGGTAGGAATACAACTATCTTGAAGTTTGGAAATTGTCTCATCCTTGCTATCGTAGGAGATGAGATGGAAAAATATGGAGGGCCAGAATGGTGATGCCTTGTTTGTATGAGGACAGTCCTAGAACAGAAACAAAAATAAGTCCTAGAGTGGGAGATCTAAATCTCCAGGAAAACTTGTAAAGGTTTGTTTGAAATGCTGAAAGGAAGGGCACTTCAAAAAGAACTGTAGATCTAAATCTCTTGAGAAAGGAAAGAGATATGATGATGCTCCTTCTGTAGAGGAAAAAACCACCTCAGATGAAGGTGAGGATGGGTACTTGGCTTCTTCTTCAAGTACACATGTAGATCATGAGGTATGGTTGATTGAATCAGGTGCATCCTTTCACTTCACTTCCCACAGGGAGTGGTTTTGTGAGTATGAGAAATATGATGGTGGTAATGTATTCTTAAGGGATGATAGGAGGCTAGAATCGTTGGACATGGAAAATTCAAGTTGAAGATGCAACGTGGAAGTATTAGAACACTTTTGGGTGTTCTTCATATTCCTGCATTGGCCATAAATTTGATTTCTGTAAGGAAGATGGATGATGCAGGTGTAAAAACAATATTCGAGAAAGATACCTGTAAGATGGTTTGGGGAGAAATGGTATTGATACGAGGAGTTCGGATTGGAACTCTCTACAAGCTTCTAGGTAGTAATATTATTGATGGGTGAAAATGTTATGTGGTTTGTGAAAGTGGAGCAAAAAAACATTGTGGTCTTTGGAAAAAAGACCATGCTATGACATCAAAGGCTTGGACATATTGGAGAGAAGGGCCTTCAAATACTTCATGGTAATGGTATGTTAGAAGGTATGCATAATTTCTCTTTGGATTTCAATTTCTATGAACATTGAGTATATGGAAAGTAGAATTGAGCGAGTTTCCCCTTTGGTGCTAAGAGGGCGAAAGAGATATTAGAGCTTGTGCATAATGATGTGTTTGTACCTCTGTCGGTTCCATCACTAGGTAAGTCTGTGTACTATGTATCATTTATATATGACTTCTCAAGGAATACATGGATATATTTACTCAGGAAGAAATCTGACGTCTTTGACATGTTTTAAGAATTTAAGGCTCTGGTGGAAAATCAGACAGAGAAGAAGATAAAGGTGCCGGGGACAAATAATGGTGGAGAGTTCTGCAAGAAGGAATTTGAAGAGTTTTATAAGAGGTGTGGTATAATATGGCAAAAGACTACTCCATACACACCTCAACAAAATGAAGTTGCAAAAATAATGAATAGGACATTGATGGAAAAGGCAAGAAGCATGCTCAGTGGTGTCAGGTTAGGACATGAATTCTAGGCAAAGGCGATTGAGACTGCATGTTACCTAGTTAATAAATTGCCCTCATCAACATTGGAGGATAAGTATCCACATGATGTATGCACTGATAAGAAACCCTCACTTTCACATATGAGAGTATTTGGCTATGATGCATATGTACATGTTCCAAAGGAGAAAATAACCAAGTTGTATAGTAAATATGAAAGGTGAGTATATATTAGGTATAAGGATGGTTTAAGAGGTTATGAGACTTTGGAACCCAGAAACAAGGAAGGTTGTGTACATTTGAGATGTGGTGTTTAGAGAGGTGAAAGATGTTATTAAACATGAAGTCCTACGAAAATAACATGAGAAGATAGAGTTTGAGCTAAATGAGGAAGAATCAGACTCTACAACAGAAGATGAATCAGAAGATGAAGAGACACAAACTCTAGCTGTGAGAATATCAGTTTGAGAAAGAAGGCAACCAACAAGATATAGTCCATCTCCCTTCTATTCAAATTTTTATTGATCTATTACTGATGATCATCCCAGAACTATCAGGGAGGTAGTATATTCAGAGGATGGTAAACTTTGGAAAGAGGCCATGGTTGATGAAATGATATTTTTTCACAAAAATGAGGCTTGGGATCTGGTGGAGTTGCTGGCTGGAAGGAAACCCATTAGAACCAAATGGGTGTTTAAGAAGAAGATGAATGCAGAAGGCAAGGTGGAGAAATATAAATGTTGGTTGGTAGTAAAAGGTTATTCCAGGTCTTGGGAATTGATTTTGGTGATATTTTCTGTCCTGATGCTAAGGTAGCTTCTATTAGATTACTTTTATTTGTTGCTGTTGCTTTTGATTTTGAGGTAGAACAGGTGGATGTGAAGACAACATTTCTTCACAGGGATTTGGAAGAAGAGATCTACATGAAGCAACCTGAAGGCTTTGCGATGAAGGGTAAGAAAGAACTGGTATGGAGATTAAAAAAGTCTATGTATGGGTTAAAACAGTCACCAAGGATGTGGTATCAAAAATTTGATACATTTGTATGGGGACTTGGCTTCACTAGAAGTAAAGTAGATCATTGTGTATATTTTAAATTAATTAGTGGCCGTGTTATTTATTTGGTCTTGTATGTGGATGATATGTTGCTGATTGGAAATCACAAAGAAATTATCCAGGATTTGAAGACCCATTTGTCTTCCAAATTTGACATGAAGGATCTTGGCATTGCAAACTATATTTTGGGCATGGAAATTAAATGAGATCAGACAAAGAGGAAGATCTAGTTAAACCAGAGGAAGTATGTCGAGACAATACTCTAGAGGTTTAATATGCAGGATAGTAAACCGAGCAAGGTTCCTATTCCTGTAGGTGTAAAGTTATTTGCTGAATAGTGTCCCAAGACACAAGAAGAGGAAGAGGGCATGTCCCATGTTCCATACGAAAGTGCAGTCAATAGCTTGATGTATGCAATGGTCTGTACTAGGCCAGACATTGCACATGCAGTGGGAGTATTGAGCATGTTTATGTCAAAACCAGGGAAGGAGCATTGGAAAACAGTGAAGTGAGTTTTCAGGTATTTGCATGGCACTAGTGATTATGGTTTGTGCTACCAAGGAAGAACATGATTGGTCATAGTTTTGGACATCCATGGGTTTGTTGATGCTGGCTAGGCTGGAGATCTGGATCAGAGAAGATCTACAAGTGGGTATGTGTTTAACCTATTTGGAGGTGCATTCAGTTGGATGAGCAAGAGACAATTTGTAGTGGCACTCTCAACTATAGAGGGAAAATACATGACAACCACTCATGTAAGTAAGGAAGCAGTTTGGTTGCAGTGATTGTGTTCAAGTATGGGGTTAGTATAGCAAGCTATAAGGATAGATTGTGATAGCCAAAGTGCAATTTTATTGGCAAAGAACCATGCTTATGATTCAAAGACAAAACACATTGATGTTCAGTATCACTTTGTGAGGGATATGGTTGAGGACAAAAAGGTGTTGCTGGTAAAGGTGGACACTTTGAAGAATGCTGCAGATGCATTGACGAAGTCTGTGAGCAATGAGAAATTTTCTTGGTGTAGAGAAACAATGGGCATTGCAGGGCTGGACCAATGACTAATCTCTCCTGTGAGGAAAGAAAACAATAAGTGGGAGAATGTTGGGTGTGTGTTATATTCTTTCCATGACTAGCCCCATGCGCGAAGTGGGGTGTTAGAGGGCGGGCAATAGCCCCCCCATTCGTTGCGTCGGGTGTAGTGGGGGGTCATGGGGTAGCGCCCCAAGACCTTTTTTTGGACCCTATATTAGGTGGGTGGATCTACTTATGGTTTTGTGCATGGGTTTTGCACATGGTTTTGGGCAGAATGGGTTTTTGCCCATGGTATCTTGTAGATTCAGTAAAGGGAACTGCGATTATGTTCTAATCCAGGGTTAATGGATTGGGGTTTATGAATGCTTCGGCATGTATATATATGTATTGTAACATTGAAAGGAATATAATGAAAAATCAATATGGTAGTCCTGGTTTTGGGATCCAGGGGAAAATATCTGTGTATTTGTTTTATGTTTTATGCTCTTGCCATTGTTTATTTTCTGTTGTTTTAGAATTCATTTGCAGGTAATTTTTGTATAGGGTTAAAACCTACACTAACAACATAGATTTTGTTGTCACCCTATTCCACTGCATGAGAAGATGGATCCTTTGATAGCGTATGTAGTTGTTTACTTTTTCCTGTGATGTGCCTTGATGTTCCACTATCAATGATCCATGCATTGTCATTACTAAGAGAACTTGTAAGAGCAGCCAAGAACCCTTGACTTTTGATCTTGTTGAATAAGTAGTAGATGACCTTCTTGATCCAACTTCCAACAATGTTGATACCCATTTTCATGTAGTTGATCAAAGAGGGAGAATCCATGCCAATAAAGTGATCTTCAACTTTCCCTTACCTTAGCTCTGATACCATGTTGAGAAATCAATACAAGTAGATTAGGGTTTGATTCCTCTTTCTTGATAATTATTTGTGAGTTATGTTGGATTATTTTACTTCTTTATTATCTTACCTTTCATAAAGAAATTACCATATTATGTGTGTATGAAGATCAAAGAATAAAATACAAGATGTAGCCATTGTGCCAAGGAAAACCCCCCCTTGAGGGGAAAACCCAGTAAAAAAATTATCTTCCTTCGATAGTATTCTTTGAGACACTTCAACCTAGACAAAGACCAAACCTTCCCTCCACACCAAGTCAGCCTTCCAAATCTTCGACCCCTTTGCAACAACACTTCCACCCTAACAACTTCGACTATGCAACAACTTACAGCATCAAGCAACAACTGGCAGTAACAACACTTGGAAGACTTCGATCTCCCAAACTAGGGTATGAAATAGAGAGAGAGAGTAGCTAAAAAACTTCGATTTTATTCTTCTCCTTAGACTTGACCCAACTCGCACTTCCTTTAGAATTATTTTACCCACTTCACACTTCTCCAACTTCCTTAGAGATATTGAACTAGCTTGAGATGAGATGTTCCAAATGAATTCGACTTCCTTCTATTTATAGGCTCCAAGTGAGGTCGAATTGGTGTCCTTAGGCTGACTTAATCTGTAACAGCACAAGTAGAACTAAAATTAATATCAAAAAGGAAAACAATTCTTCAATGAAATTATACCTGTACCACAAGATTTGGGGACGACTCTCCTCCCAACCGAAGGCTCAATTGTGTAGGATTCTGCTACAACTGGCCACCCCCGAGCCCTCAATCAACGACTACTGCCAGTATTCCTAAGTCTCAGCATTCTCCCAAGAGAATGAAGATGGAACCTCAGAATGATCGAACCCCTTCCATCCTCCTCATCATTCCTTAAATAGAAAAAACATTGGATGGGAAACCACATGCACACCATTGAGACTTAGGAATACTAGCAGTAGTCGTTGATTGAGGGCTCGGGGGTGGCCAGTTGTAGCAGAATCCTGCACAATTGAGCCTTCGGTTGGGAGGAGAGTTGTCCCCAAATCTTGTGGTACAGGTATAATTTCATTGAAGAATTGTTTTCCTTTTTGATATTAATTTTAGTTCTACTTGTGCTGTTACATAATCTTCTTTAGGCTGGCTTGGTGTGGAGGTTACATAAATTATATTTGAATCAATAGTAAATCTTTTTGCATGATTCAAAAGCCCAAGAAGGGTATCTTTAAATGTATAATGACTCTATATACTTAATATTAATACTAGGAGTCCACAATGGGGACTTTGACTAATATAAAAATGACCCAAGCATGAAACCCATGCTTTAATAATTCATTGATACAATAATATTTTTATTTATTTATTCTTTTGAAAAGTACATTTCATGATGACTCAAATACATTAATGAAGGCCAAACCTAGTTACATTTTCCAACAGACCATGATATTTTATATTGAGATTGGACATTTACTTATGTGTGATCGAGTTGTATCGCATGGATCTTGATGAAGACATGGTGGGGATTTTTTTTAGTAACCTAACTCTTACATTACAACAATGACCTTTGGAGATCTTGACATAGCTGAATGTTCTTGTTGATGAATGACAAATAAGATTGTGTTTGGGATTTTGTATATGACCGACATATTACAAATTGTATGGCCTTATATATATATATATATATATATATATATTATATATATATATATATATATATAGCTGTGGTGGTATCATCAGCCACAACAATGGCATTTATGGTTGTTATTTATACTATTCCATAATATCTCTAAGATGTATGCTGAAGCCTTGTCTCCCGTAACTTTGGAGTAATGCCATTACTCCCCTAATTGTAGAAGGCATGTTGCTATAGTATGCCTTTGATTTTGAGCTATGAGTAACATCCTTGTTGTATGGTTGATGTAATATGAACTTTGTATATCAGGTGAACAATTGATGAAATATAATAGAAGAAGAAGAATTGAATTCTGGGTTTTCCCCCTTGTGGGGTTTTTCCCTGGTTTCCAACTAATCTTAGTGTCTCTATGTGTTCTTGCTTTTTCTCTGTTGTTCCTTTTTTTTTCCGCTACATTGTTGATATTATTGTTATGGGGTGAATGTATATGTGATGATGAAATTCATTTATCAAAGCAAAGACTAATATAGCCCTAAAAGAAATTAATATCTTTGATATCTTAAGATGAACATTTATCAAGTCATTTCCTAATGATTTAGTGATAGAGGAAAATGAACCCATTAGGTTCCCCACAATGATGAGTAAGCCTAAGTATCCATTGGAGCATTTCCATTTTAATTGAAGAGGCTTGGGGCTTAATTGTGTTGACTTCCACTCCAATTTTATGCCTCCCCCACCATCATTTTTAACTTAAGAACTTAATTTGTGCTTGAGAAACTTGGGTGGGTGGCGACATTAAAGCCATCAATGGTCCTCACTGTCATTGTTACCTTAAAAACCCATTTGTTCTTGAGAAACTTAGGTGGGTGGGGACATTGAAGCCATCAATGGTTAATGATCATGGAAAAAATGCTCCTATATTTGATACCAAAATCAACTATTAAGTATGTTAATACTTTGATACACTACTTATTATTTTGGTCGCTCACTCTTATAAAGAAAAAAATACTTTAGGTCTTTGGATAGATTCACTTTAAGCCAAACCCTAAGTTGGAGATAATAAGACTAAAATACATTTTCTAAACGACAAAAATGCATAGAAAGATTGAAAAAACCAACCCATATAGAAAAGATAATTTCTTTCTTAGTTTAAAAATACCTATCAATCCATAAAAAATTTGCAAATATATTCCATCTTGACAAATTCAATTCAAAGATATATCCTTTATTAATAAGAAAAACAAAATGACTTTCATCAAATTGCAAGTGTTCAGACAAAGCCACACATATAGCTCTAAACCCCATTGCCTAACTTTCAATGACTACTTCATGGGAAACAAGAAGGTTTATTTTTAAAAAAATCAATGAATTTGTCATTTATCGACAAAAATATTTGGAAACTTTATCATGGAAAAATTATCCCATGATAAGCTATCAATGAACTTTATCCAAAAATAATATCAATTTTGGGTAAAGAGTCAATATATAATCTCTAAACAAAACCTTATAGTGGTGCTTAAATCATATCACGATAACTAGTCTAAATTAAATTTAGTAATACTAAAATTAAGTGTAGAAAGGATGAGGAAGCACACTACGGAGCTCAACTAAATGTGTTTGATGCTTGATAAATATTTTGATTTAAATAAAAAACTAGAGATTAGGAAAACATGATAATGGTCGCATAACAATGTTAGAGCAATGGGTTAGTTCAATGACGTTGAATGAGTGTTTTATGGTAGAGTTTTCCATAAAATCTTCACTGCTAATTTTGGAGGTTGAAGTTTGACTAAGTCTCACCAAGTTACTAAGTGCTATTGTGGATGGTATTGAGTTACCTTCTTATTCAATATGTTAGAAAAGAAAGAAGATACCCATTAAGGTTTCCTTAAACAAACTAAATGTTTAATAATCAATTATAAATATTTTTTGATTTCATTAAAGGATTGCGGATACCATAGAAAAGAAGGAAGATACTTACTAAGGATTTCTTTAAACTATTAAGTAAATGTCCAGTTGTGTAATAAGTGGAATAGCTGTATAACAATATGGTTCTTGTTTTTTGTAGTTATAGATATATTGGCGTGATTAAGGTTGTTTTTTGTAGTTATAGATATATTGGCGTGATTAAGGTACTGCAGGGTCTGTGTTTTGTAGTTATTCTAAAACGCTTTTGCTTTCACAACGTTCGCAATCTGTAGTTATTCTTGTCTCCATGCACTTCATCCATACATCTCTACTTTCCAAATAACTTCTTCCAAACAAGGTCTACTCATAATTACTTTCCCATATTTGTATTTTCTCATACGCTTTCATACTCTATATTATCAAATATTTCTCTGCCACAAATTGTTATTACAAAGATTTTGTGGTATAATATTTATCACGCTATAGATTTTCTATTTTCAAGAACTCACCACTGAAATCAATCGTTAATAAGATAGATACTAATTGAAGGCTATTTCTGAAAACAGAAATCATCGCTGAAATCAATCGTTAATAAGATAGATACTAATTGAAGGCTATTGCGGAAGACATGAAGTTAGTAATACGTGAAGCCTTAAAAAATTAATTCTATTCTACTGTAGGTGGCTAAAATTCTCATACTACGTTTTATAGCCCAGTAGGTTCCCATTCCCATCTATTGCAAGGGTGACTCGGAGGCTATTAATAATTTTATGAAGGTTTAAAAGAAGATGTGATTTTTTGGAAGTTTTTCCTGGTGTTTTGGGTTTAATTTCTCTAAAATCTGGCAAGAATTTATTGAAATCACAAGTTTTATGGGTAACCCTGCACAATCTAAATGCCTTAGGGTTTTTGAGGGTGCTAAATCCATATATATAGTCAAAAAACCAGTTTAAATAACACAAATCAAGATTTCACCTCAAATTTAAAAAGAAATGAATACCTAAAAAAAAGGTACCTCTTCAACTCATCTGACTTGTACCTTCGAGTAGCCCCAGGTACCTCTTCGTGCCATTCGAGTACTTAGGGTACCTCTTTCGAGCCGTGAGCTATTGTAGCGAGACATTACAAAGGTGGAGCTCTGTGTACATTTTAGAATGCAGATTGAGCAAGTTTTCGACAAATTATAATACGGTTAGTGAATAATGAACTGAATTTTACTTAAATTTTATGCAACTCATTTTTTATTAAACGGTTTTTGAATTAATATATTATAATTGTAAAAAATGCTTACATGAATCTTGTCTTCTCTATGAATATTCGCGGATTGGGGGCGGCACATAAATTTCTTGCCCTCAAAGACCTATTTCACAATCCAACCCCTATATCATACTCCTCTAGGAATCTATGCACTCAGCCCTGCATGTGGTGTCATATTTTAGGAAGATGCTTCCTAAATGGCATATTATGCTATGGACTCTGTTGGACTCTCCGGGGGTTCGGTTGCACTATGGAACCCGAGGTGGGTATTCTTGAAGGCTTACTCCCGTTTTGCTGGCATTCTTTTAGCAGGGAAGATCAGAGGTCTCATGGGGCACATTCACATTCTCAATATTTATGCCCCCTATTAGGACATGACTTATTTTTGGGAGAAATTGGTGGATTAAGGGATCTTTGTACTAGATTCCCTCTTGACTGGGGATCTCAATCTCACGATTGGATTGGATGAGATATGGGGGGGGATCCTGCAGATTAGATCCCATTGCAGACCAACCCAAAGATATCATTGTAGACTATAACTTGATGGATGTTTTCCCTTCTCGACTTTCTCCCACATGAGATAATGGCAAGACGGGGGATATGCATATTGCTAAGCAACTGAATAGATTTCTATTACATGAACATCTGATTGAGAGATTGGGTTTAATCCACTCGGGGATCATCAACTCCTTTATCTATGACCACAAGCCCCTTATCTTAAAATGGAACAGAGATGAACTCAGAATGGTTGTGCCTTTCAAATTTAATCGGGTGTGGTTGGAGGACCCAAATTTTGACATTCTAGTAAAGGATTTTTGGACACAATTTAAGACAAATGAGGATTATCCCATGGTGACAATTCTAGAGAAACTAATGGTGGTTAAAAGATGGGAACGAAATAAGAAAAACCAATTGAATAAGGACCTTAAGGACATATCAGATGAATTAGATAGACTGAGCCTACAAATTCAATTGGGACACCCTTCCGAGGAGCTGTGGACATCCATCAAATCGTTGGAAAAAGAAAGACAAACTCTCTTGCACATCCAGGAGGTTATGTGGCGATTAAAGAATAGGGCACTATGGATATAGGAGGGGGATCAGAATACAAATTTTTTCCATAGATACACCAACCACATAAGGAGGACAAACACAATCTAGGATATCAAGGACTCAGATGGGAATCTGATTCACACACTACAGGACATTCAAAGGGAGGCAGTCAATTATTTTGAAAGGGCATACATAAGCAGGGAGATCGATTGTATTGAGAACCAGATTTGGGGAGTGGGTTTATATCCCACTATGTTTGATAACGACTCAAATGATGCTCTATATAAAAGTGTTACGAAGGAAGAAATTCTATAAGTGCTCAGATCTTTCAATAGGGACAAATGCTCGGGACAAAACATATGGACCGTCGAGCTATTTATGCACTTATTTGATATTTTGTACGCGGACCTCCTGACGATAGTGGAAGAATCCCGTCTTCTGGGTTTTATCCACTCACATATTAGTTCCAATTTCATATCACTCATCCCCAAGAGGAGGCTCACTGGATCCTTCATGGATTACCAACCCATCTCTTTGTGCAATCTCATCTATAAGTTAATCTCCAAGATTATAGCTCGCAGGATCAAGCATATTTTGTCCAAATTCATATCTCCCGAGCAATTTGGGTTTTTGCAGGATAGACAAAAACATGATGTAGTGGCTACTTCATAGGAGAACTTACACACCATTCATACAAAAAAGATGAATGCGACAGTCATGAAGGTGGACTTGCAGAAGGCATATGATTTCCTGGATTGGGGCTATCTATAGCTAGTCTTACATAAATTGGCATACATCCCAGAAACCCTGCATGGATTATGGCATGTGTTTCAAATGTTAGATACGCTGTGATTATCAATGGATATCCCACTCGGTATTTTGGGGCAGGCCGTGGATTGAGACAAAGGTGTTCTCTATCCCTGTTATTATTTATCTTGGCCATGGATGGACTTAGCCTGCATATCAAACACGCTGTGGTGGCAGGAGCTTTTTAGGCTCTCGTTTTGGGTCGTAACATCTAGATCTCGCACAAATTTTTTGTAGATGATGTTCTCATTATGGGCATGATTTCTAGATTTGCATGGTTGACACTTCACCATTCTTTTTTCAAGTTTAGGAACGCCACGGGTCTTTTTGTGAATCATCAAAAGTCCATTATTTTATATGGTAGGGGTGATGAGGAGGATATGGTATATATCAAGGCGTTATTTGGGGTGGAGGCCAATAGTATGGAGGGAGGTGTGAAATATTTGGGTTTTCATATCAAGCCCAATAACTACATGATTAATGATTGGATGTGGTTGGTGGATCATTTTTACATCAAGATCTCAGGTTGGGAACATAGATGTCTTTCTCTGGGTGGGCAGCTCACCATCGTTCATTCTATCATCACACAACTGGTGGTTTATTGGGCACATCTTTATTGTCTTTCTGGTACTATCATCTCGATACTCAATAGAATTATGGCTAAGTTTATTTGGTCTAGCTCGGGCATCGAATGCAAATATGATTTGACTACCATGGCCTCTATTGCTATGCCAAAATACATGGGTGGATGGGGTATTCTAGACCTGAGGCATTTTGGATGGCTTTGCCACTAAAAATCCTGTGGCGGGGAATTTTTAGAATTGGTATCTGGGCGGACATCATAAGAAATAAATACCTCAAAGGAAAAGATTTTACATTTTGGATACGTAGGGAGCTTATTGGCGTTCATATGGGGTCTACCATATGGCGCAACCTGAACAAAATTTGACACTGGTTCCTGGGGCACATTTGCTGGATCTTTGGTTCCAGGCACAAGATTCTGATTGGTCGGGATCATATAATGGGTATGAGACCATATTTCCACTTCTCAGACAGACTCCTACATTGCATAAATGGATAAGGATATTTTTTTTGGAGCTAAGCCATTAGACACTAGAATGGGAATGTCCCTATCTGGAAAGAGGCGAGGGAGATGGGACTCACGGGTTCGGAGGCATTGGAATGGGATCATATCAGATGTGATATGAGGTTGACTAGAATTTGTAGGGGGGGAGGATGACCAGATTGGATGGCTTGGGAAGATGAAGCACGACAATATATCAGTGGATGACTGCTACAAATCCATTTGCTGTTTCGACCATAATATGTATGTGGTATGCTGGTTTTATAAGTTCTGGAAAACTAAGTTGCCTACCAAAATCATCTTATTTTTTTGGCTTGTTTTGAAAAACAAAAATTTGACATGGGACAATATACAAACGAGGAATTGGCAGGGGCCTAGTATATGCATTTTTTGTAGGAAGGAGGTGGAAGACAGTCTCCATTTATTTCTTAAATTCCCTATCTCGCTGCAGATCTGAATCAATTTTCCATTAACTCCTTATGATAATATCTTGGTCTGTCCGTCTTGGTGGAGCCAAATACCCCCCCAGTGGCAATGTATTCCCCTCTCGTACTTTTGGGAAATCTGGGGATGGCAAAATTGTATTATATTTGAGGGTGTGATGGGAGACAGGCTACAGGTGGTTAACCATATTCTGAGTTGGTATTCTACTGCTTTTCCCAAACCCATTCGACCCTTTCGGCCTTCTATCCTGAAGACTGACCTTGGGATTATATATCCCACTGGTTTTTTTGATGGTGCCACTCAGGGCAAATGTGGATGTGGCTTCTGCATCTTCTATCTCTTTGGAACATGAATAGTGGGTTCATTGGGGGGTTGGCAGTGGCACTAACATGAAGGCGAAGAAAATTACTTTGTGGGGGCTCTTATGTTTCACATCTTTCCTTTGCATTCCCTCCATACATATATATGGGGATTCACAGGCCATCATCAACCATGTTCAAGGTAGCTTGAATATCAGACAACCACAATCTCCAAGGCTGACTCAAACAAATCATGACTCTCTGGAGGTCCTTCGGGCATATATCTATACAACATATTGACAGAGAATACAATCAAAATGCAGACAAGATGTCCAAGATGGGTTTACTGGCTCTGTTGGATGGTATGCATATTAAAATTCAGATAGGAGACTCCACACTGGATGCTGGTGCTTTTTCTCTTCACGAAT
This sequence comes from Pinus taeda, assembly GCA_000404065.3. Taxonomy (NCBI): domain Eukaryota; kingdom Viridiplantae; phylum Streptophyta; class Pinopsida; order Pinales; family Pinaceae; genus Pinus; species Pinus taeda. The sequence goes on along the minus strand of APFE031260328.1, from coordinate 102,726 downwards.
AGTATTATTTGGATAATGCTCCACTGTCATTTCCCCATGGTTTCTATATGCAATCCATATTTCCCTTGGTGGACTGTTTATTACTTGATCAAGATGTTTTTGACAGGACGGATCAATGTTTTTTTGTTACACTCATTACCTTAGATGTTTCCTGGGCTCATTTTGGCACTATATGGGTTTAATCTGGATTTCTATATTTCTGGTGAATGCTATTATGCATAGATAATCGATGGTATATGTACTGAATTTTGATTAATACAAAAATCAGTGTTTTTTTTTTGAAAAAAATGCATGTCCTATGGAAGTTAAATTCGCATGAAAGAAACTAAGACGAATTACCTCGGAAGAAGGTGGTTGACATGCAAATCGCTGACTAATGAGTTGTAGAAGAATAGTCCCCTATAAATTCCAGCCTTGGAAATTGTAAAGCTCGTCACATGACTATGCAGCTGCTACCCAATTTTATGGAGGTGGGTTGCCTTGAATTAGTTGCCTAGACGAGGAGAAAAAATGTAATTGATAGGATTTGGAGTTCACATCAACGGATTTCTCGGTGATTAATATAAATTTTCTGGTTCGACATGAAGAAGCTGTGACAGAGAACAACTGCTTTTCCCCAGAGACTATTCTAGTGGGGTTATTCCCTCAAGTAGGCGGTTGGAGATTCTTTCATGAACTGGTGAATCTCTGGGCAGTTGGAGCGTCTTTCATAGACTGGTCAATCTCTGGCTCGACTCGGTGACATCGTTCGTAATCATCGAAGATTGGCCATGCCACGCACGGGACGGGAGGTGCGGAAAGTGCAGATGTCTCTTCCGCATGTTTATCCTTATGCACACATCCAACAGATTGCGTTGACTTAGCTTCACCCACAACAGAACCACCAACATCCATTTTTTAATCACCATTAATACCCAGGCAAAGAGATGGCAATAAAAAAAAACAACATCCAACCTAGCAGCATCCCTTCCAATAATTCGTTTGATGAAGTGATAGCACCAAAACTACAGACACAGATATCGAGCCAGTAACAATAGATCTACCATCACCAAAACGACGTGTTACTTTACGAATAGGTATATCTATTTGAACCTCCAGTCCTCCACATAATATTTCGTTAAGGTGACAGTGAACTTTGAAATTATCCAATCACAAATAAATAGAATTTCATTTTTAAATTTAATTAAAATAATAGTTCACAACCAAAGGGATTATATCTCTTTGCTTTCATTTATTATATAATTTCCGAGTGATTTTAATTTTTTTAAATCACATGCAACGCTACACCACGACTAATAAACTATAATCATGGTGGTTTTTAAATCATCAACCATAATGTGGATTACTGATTTTGAGAGAAAGTTTCTTATAGAGAAGTGTATAGAGGGGGAATGTGTGCAGCGGTGCGAAAGTGGGGATATGTTCACAAGGAGGAACATACAAAGATACATCCTCAGCGTCTACACCTGTTCATGTCAATCGAGGACTTGAAATTTACTTTAAATCATATTATTACCATATGACCTAGTCCATTTATGATACACATAAATCAAACATTTCATGCCCCAAACTTTAATAAGCCAAAAATGTGGAAGAAAGTTTGTGTTTCTTGCTCCTCCAACCTGTTCTCCCATACATACCCCTCTTCCACACATCCTTTATTCTGCACACATGCTCGACTCCATACACCTTTTCTTCCGTAGAGCTACTTCCACACTTCCACACTTTTGATTCCTTTATTTCTTTGAGTATCTGACACATAAGACCAGCCCATGAATATCTTTTTTTGCATAGGCAGACATTATATCATGGGAATTGTCAATTGGAATGCCTCTTGAGTTGGCTCCTGTATCCTGTCCTTTGACTACATGGGGGAGTGGGAGATGAAGAAACATGAGAAGGGATTTTCGGGAGGGCTACTGGGAGCAATTGTTATGTGGATTTCTAGCGATCCCTGAAGTTGGCTATGGATCATTGACAAGGCTAGGGATTTTTCTTCCTTCTATTCCTATATGTCTATGATGTGGCTACCCCGAGAGAGAGAGAGAGAGAGAGAGAGAGAGAGAGAGATAATATGCGAAATACCTTTGGCTAGCCCTAGTTTGGGTCATTCAATGTAAAGAATTCAGATCCACAAAGGATGCAAAGGTTAAGAACAAGAATGCACATAAAAAAAGATGCCAGGAATGGGAGGAAGAAAGTGGTTGTTTTTCATTCTAGTAGTTGTAGCCAACTCTTCATTAAATCAGTCAACAAATGCAACGATATCCGAGCCTATTTATTGTGGTAAATATCCATATGGATAATTTCATGACGTTTGTAGAAAAAACTTGTGTTATTTATAAATGGCCACTACAAATATATGGTATCGAGTGAAAAGTGTCCTTATCGTATTGATATATTTGGATGACAATTATTCAGTGAAGGTTGAATCCATGAACATTGATCCTAATTTGGTTGTGAACAATGCTACTACCACATTAAGGTTTCTACTACTTCTGCTAAGTTTCCAAGGTTTTCTCATATATGTTTAACTTTCAAAAGAGGGATATTCCCCATCCAGCGGAGGGTGCAACAAATGTCACTCATCCTTTGCCTTGGTTTCTCCAAGAAGGGTTTGAATTCAGCCCTCCCCTTGAATCTAGTCTTATTATCTTTTATAAGTTCACTGCTTGTTGATGTGCCCATAATGACAATGTGTATTGGTAAGGTAAGCATTCTCTTCATTGCTATAATAAATTTTTTTGCTTAGTTGGCAACGAAGCATAGGGCAGAGTGGGGGGATCTTTCAATAGAATTGTAAAATGAAACTAAATTTGTTGGAATCATATGATATCATACTATGGATCTTTCAATTTGGGAGGTTCAGTTTATAGATCATAATACTTTCTTTTACAATTGAGCACATCCATTTATGCGATAAAAAAATGCATTTAGTTTTTATATGAAGTTTTAAAAAGAAGAAAGAGTTGTAGAGAGATGCCCCAGACCCTGCTGGAAATTGTAACTAGGTTTGGTTTTCATAATTATCATTATACTTGTGTCATTATATATTTAATGTAAACGAAAAAGAAGGAAAATTATCATTATTATTTTATTAGTCAAACATGTTCTTCATGATTCTAGGGTTTAATGAGTCAAAAGAAAATTTGTCATGAGTCAATTTATTATACTTGAGTCAAGTTCCATTAGGAATTTTGAAAGAAAAAGGGAAAAATAATTTTCAAAGATGTAATTTGAGTCAAAGTCACCTCAAGAAGCCAAGTCGGCCCTGCCCAAGAAGAAATATCTATTCGAACCCCTTTGGATAGTATGAATAGAGGATGAATTGAGCTCGTTTGGAGATAATAATTTTGCATGATCTGATCAATATTTTTATGAAATAGAACGAAGAAAGGAGAGCGAAGTCAAAGGAGGTTGAAGTCTAAAGTTTGCATATGTAAAAGAAGGTTTTTCTTGAGCTCGAACATATGATAGTTCTGCTATGATACATATTTTGTTGAAAGTTTCTTGCTATAGGTCTTGTTGTTGATGAATTTTTTGCTATGTGGAAGAAGGGATTGACTTGGCATCTTGAGGATTGGATACTTGTCATGGTCACGGGTCTTGGATATCTCACTTTGATCTGATTCTATAAGAAGAGAATTTTATGGGTTTTCCCCCTTGTGGGGTTTTGGCCTTGGCTTCGAGAACCTAATTTCTCGTGTTCTTTTTGTTTCTTTGTGATCTTCATGTACATTTTGTTAATTTCACTTTCTTGATAATTACTTCTGAGATTTTGTTGGCTTATTATTATTATGTTTTGTTCTTGTATCCTTGAAGAAGACTCATCATCATTGTAGAAAATATCATAATCATATCTAAAGTCTAAAACCTCCCATCAAAAGGGTCCAAAAATTATACTCTCCCTTCAATATCCGAGCTCAAGAAAAAGATGACAGATTCACTCTTTCTTGTATGCACTCACTCTAATATATTCACACTCGGTCTAGAAGGACAAAACTCTGAAAATCAATGGTGTGCAAAGGTTTCGTGGTAACCCTAGTTAGAAGGTCTAAATCTAAGCATAAACAATTGTGACAAAAGAGTGATTTTTCTTATTACTAATCATTTGAAGATCATCTACTTTAATGATTACACTATCCAAGTTTTAAGGCTACAAACATAAAAGCAAATCAATGGTATCTTCTATATGATTCGAGCTCCCAAGATACAATTTTTTTCGTAATAAATATGGAACATGCGAAAAACTAAATTCTCTGAGATTTCTGAAGTCCAAAGTTCACTCCTTATCCAAGTCTTATAGCTCTTTAAAAATATATTTACATCTGATCTCGATCAAGTCCTAGAAGGAAAATTCAAATTCATCACTATGTGATCCTGGATACGTTTATGAATACGAAGTTGTGAAGTTTAATTCATGTTCAGTAACATAAACCCTAGCTCTGGGGTTTTGACATTCAATCGCATTGGAGTAAAGTAAATTTGCTTGAAGAGAACCTAGAGGATTATCTCAAAAGGAGGACTAATCACATTATAAAATCCGTTCTATTCAATACAATCGAGTCTGATAAGTAACTGAAGATTGATGGAGAGACTAGTCAAAAGCACTTCAACGAAGTCTCTATAGTCAACATTATCGTTCGAAGATCGAAAACGGACTATCTCTATGAATTAGTTTATTCTCTATGATACGTCTTCCTACAATATTCGATTCAGTTACGACCTATGGAATATTCGAATGAACATGATATTGAAGACTTATTCCCTCCAAGATTCATATCTATGATTCAAATTATGAAGTATATCTGATAACAACATTTCGATAACATGGAACAATAAGAGGATTGCAATAAAAGACAATATGAAGCTCTTCTCCGTGATGCCATCAAAAACTACACTTGAAAGAAGGATGGAGCACTACACGAAGCCGACCTATATGTGACGTTTATCAAAGCAATAAGAATTACCTTGGTTTGTATTCTAGACATTGAAGAACTGTAACATTTGAAGCTTAAGTCTGATTTATTTCTACTAGAAGAAAAATGATATATGTCGAAAGAAGATCCCGGCAAGGAAAAACAAGTGGCGCGCATACTTTGGCTAGCATATTACAATGGCTCACATTCTACAATATATCACATACGTATTCTTGTGGCTTGCTATTACCCGTGGCTCGTGCTAATCTACAACGCTTGTACATAGTTTAGTGGTTCACAATTATCTTTCTATGGATCGATGTGTTATCTTTAAGGTTTTTCTATGGCTAACATTAGTATTCCTGAGGGTTGCATTGTCTCTATTATTCACAACTATAACTCTTTGGCTTGCAACTTGAGGTATGAAAAATTATGTATATGACAACAACTTGGAGGCATATGATAGTAACTTGATCTCTATGATTGACTTGGAAACATGACAATGATCTCTACAACAATGAGGCATGCCTATAATATGCGTAATAGTGATTTTGGTTTATGATAGTGACATAAGGATATATGAAAATGGAGAATTATGATGATAATGCCCTATGACAATTGTACAATGACCTTATATTGATGTAACCTTGACATATCATGTGACTTGGATTGACAGTGAATTAGTGATCCATATGATGGTGAGACAGTGACCATGATGACAGTGAGAATATGGTCCATGTGACAAAGGCATCACTGTAATCTATGTGACATTGACTTGGATCCTTATGATAAAAACTTTGTTGCATAACAACGATAAGGAAAAAATTGTAATAGAATTTGATTGGTATGATCCTGAAAAATATTAATTGACAATACTAATGTTGATAGAGATATTACTAATAATTGGAAGCTGTAGAGCATGAAGCAAAATTATATTGCAATATGAAGAACAAATATATAAAAGAATATTGAACTCAAAGGGAGCGAGCAACAAAATTTGCAATTGACTTAGCAACTCTAATAATGCTTGTCTTCGGATATGTTTGGCTCCCTGGAAGGACATATTGCAGAAGTATGTATAGAAGCTAGAAATATAGCAGTTGCAATAATGTGTTGGATAATATTGATGCACCTACAACAGTTTGGTTTGATTCAATTTGGGAACACATGGATTGTGTGGAAAAAACTTATTATGGCTTGGAAAAGAATGAGGGTAGAACTTCGTTGTGAAAGAAATAAAGCATGTACCAACAAACTATGAGGAATTTTGGCTTTACATTGATTTATTTGACATAAACTATTGATGACAAAGATACTACTATTGGTTAGTGGAAAGTGATTCTTAAAAGATGAAGGAAAAAACCCCGTCACAAAAATAGATGGTGAAAAAGTTTGGCTCCATATGATGTTTGACTTGATGACATGATAGAGATATGTGAAGATTGACATCTAGAAGGTCAAAGCTTGGTATGATGTGATGTGAGATAGGAGCCCTGTAGCTACAACTAGATCTCCATGGAAGAACAAGTAGTTGATGATTGAGAAAATATGAGGCTTGTGGTTGTGTCTTCTTGGTTGAGAGAGTGATGACGAACACCATATTCTCCACGTGTCATGCACCAGGCAAAGACTAAAAACCGTAAGTCTAGTGAAGGCACTCGTAGGGAGAATGGAGGATTTGATAAGCAACTAGGATTGATACTTCTTAAGGATTTGGAATCCAAGATAGGAGTATCCTCGAGGACTGATTCTCTTTGAGGATAGGACAAGGTATCTAAGATAAGAGTAGTCGAAGAGGATTGATATTTGTTAAGAATTGGGAATCCAAGGTAAGGATAGTCCTATAAGGACATACGTAGTGAACATTTGGATGGGGTATGTGCCTTGAGAGGCGGTGGTAGTGGCATCCAAATGTATGCCTCCAAGCATGGTGCTCTAATCTAGTGGAGAGTTAGAGCTTGTTAGTCAAGACCTTACTATTTTTCAGTTGACAATGCTCGTTATGATGTCGATGATTGGTGATGCTTATCAATCTAAACTGTTATGAGAATATTTCAATCTGGGAGTATCCTTGTATCCTAGTGTGTAATTATGAATACCTCCCTAGTTAAGAGGGAGCGTTGGAAATTGTGACTAGGTTCAATATTCATAATTATCGTTGTACTTGTGTCATTGTATATTTCATGTAAAAGAAAAAAAAGAAAATTATTATTATTATTATTAGTCAAGCATGTTCTTCATGCTTCTAGGGTTTATTGAGTCAAAGGAAAAATTATCACCAGTCAATTTATTATAATTGAGTCAAGTCCCATTTGGACTTTTGAAAGGAAAAGGGAAAAATAAATTTTAAAGATGTAATTTGAGTAAATTCACCTCAAGAAGCCAAGTTGGCCCTTCTTGTCAAGTTGCCCTGCCCAAGAAGAAACATCTATTCAAACCTCTGTAGACAATATAAATAAAGGATGAATTGAGCTCATTTGGAGATAAAAAATTCGCATGTTTTGATCAGTATGACCAAACATAATGTTCTTGTTTATACCATAATGGATATAAAATGATTAAATATTATATTTAACTTAAAAATAAAATGTTTTAGTTTAAATATCAATGTGTAAGTTGTGTATATTCTTGAGTTTTGCACTATGGTCAAAATGATTTTCTTGATGTCTATTTTTTTATGGTCATATTAAGCTCATATGTTTGGAATAACTCTAGTTAACTAGTGGACAAACATAGATATGTATGATTAACTAGTGAACAAATATAGATATGTATGATGCATTTGGATTTTCGGTAAAAAAAAATGGCTGAAATTTGTATTATAAAACAAAAATAAATACATATATTCCTGATACCATTTGCATCTACCAAATTTTTATCATAAAAACCGAACCACATTTTATCCCCATATTCAAATACAAGATAATATGACATAGGTCTAAAATCATTTAGATTTTCAACATCACACTGCATCTACTAAATTTTTATCATAAAAACCAAACCACATTTTATCTCAGTGTTCAAATAGAAGGTAATATGACATAGGTCTAAGATCATTTGGCTTTTCAACATCACACGACCTTGCGAATTCGTTACCCAACATAGCGTGTCCCTGTGTTTCGCAATTCTTTTTTGAAATAACCAAAACATGCTATTTTGTTTGTTTTGCCTTTATGGGGATACATGGGGGGGACAATTGTCAGTGAAATAGATATTATCTTGGGAATATGTGGGGGCAATTGTTCGTCGAATATATATCTTGTATATGTAATGAGTATAACTTTGTCCATTTGAATTATATGTTCAAATTTAAAATTCCAGACTCCAATCGTGGACAATATACATATTACATTTTCAAGACACAATGATGTTAATGTTTTTAAGTCACTGAAGTGTGTATTGAAGTGTGTATTTAATGCCACTCCACTACATGATTCTAGGACTATTATTGTCATTATTTCCACTTTGTGTTTGTTACATTTTTACTAATGCTCCAGTTTACTAATATCAATGGGCTTCATATGTTTTGGCATGAGAATTACCCCCTCTCTCTACGTCACTAGGTCATGATACAAGTGATAAAGCTGAGTTAAATATCATGTGAAATCATTTATATCAAGAAAATACTATAATATTTTTCTCACATCATGAGAGTATTTTATTCTAGAAATGGAAAATGATATCATTCACAACAAAAAGGAGAAACTTACTTAGAGATCCAACTTTGGACTCTTTGCTGCTCAACAACGTTCAACTAAACGAGTGACATATCCATCTTTCCATTTCGTGGTGGCTCAGTTTTGTTTTGTCGAAGGTAATACAAAGGAAAAAATATAATTCTACATGTGGTGCAATCTAAAGCACCCTAGAGCAAGGTGACTTCTATTTCAGACCCTATAACATTTTAAATGCGGCCTGACATGGCCGCTCGATACTCAGAGCATATTGATCTCCGTTTCTTTTTCAATGGCAGTGGCATGGCAACGTGTTATATCGGGGTATCGAGCGGCCATGTCAGGCCACATTTAAAATGCTATAGGGTCTGAAATAGGAGTCGCCCTAGAGCAATCTATGATGGATAAAGCCCCAACGAGATCAACGATGGAGAGGACATAGTGGGTGTAAAGTAAAACTACCCGATACGTAGCATGGACCATGCAAACATGATTACGTGTCATCACTTCATTGGACATCAGACTCTTTTGCGGTTTGATCGCAACACTTGTGCTAAAACCTGATATTATCTCATCAAGCTACTTTGAGGTTTGGACAAAACGCTTATGCCGTTGCCCGATACCGCCTTTGGGACAATTTCAGTTTCTTCCATCAAGCGTAGAGAATGTTAAGTGACGAGGATAACTGATTATCCATGAATTTCTTCGACCACTTGTGACACCAAGAATTAACAAGAAGATTGCAAAATGGGTTATTAGCTGGCTCTAATCATATTGTAAGGGTTGGTTCAACATTTCAAACCAATTATTGTGGTTCATCTTCAGTACAAGGTGAGAAACTAAAATAGCAGGGATGCATCAATGTTCATGGTAAGCTGTTCAGATCTATTGGTTTCTCACTTTGTCATGAGGATGAACCACATTAATTGGTTCGAAAACTGACCCAATTCTCACAATGTGATTAATCCGAAAGACTATTCTCTACATTATGAATCACAAAAGTCTGAGATCTAATCCCATTATTTCTGTGTGTAGAAACCAATGTTCCATTTGAAAACTTTCTATGCATAAAACGCTTACAAGCGCTTGTGAATTCACTATTACACAGATTGCATTTTTTTTAATGTCTCGTTCTTGTCATTGCAACAGGGCTTATTCAGTAAATTCAGAAAGTACTCTCTCTTGGGCATCCCAACTACTAAAGTTACCATGAAAGGATTATACTATGAAAAGGTGGCATGTTTGTTGAACTCTGCCCATAACCTTCTAGCCACTTCTTCTTGATCGTTGAAACCCATGTTAAGAACGAGGATCAAAGAAATTTGCAGATAGACAACTACTTGGAATAGGGATAATGTGTTGCATCCGTGTCCTTTTATACATAAATAATTTAGTATCCCTGAATATTTAAAAAAAATATAAACTAGAACAATGAAATGAACAACCATCACTGTTTTTGCCACCCGTTACCATCCGTCTAAATTGTAATAGAAAACTAAAGATACAATTTAGACTTAATTGTATTCCAGATTTAAATAATTTACCACCTTCATAAAATATTTGGCATAAATTCCTCTTGCAAACTCCAACATCTGCCTTCGTGCATAAGGAAAATTTACCACCTTCACAAAATATTAGGCAAATTTACCACCTTCACAAAATATTTGGCATAAATTCCTCTTGCAAACTCCAACATCTGCCTTCGTGCATAAGGAATTGAAGTCCTTTTGGGCCGATCAAGGAAATGATTCTGAACATGGATATTCAAGTAATGGGAACACATTCAATGTTAATCGGAAGTTGAAGGTGTGTTTTGATGACGATTAATGGATGGACGACATTTTTGACCACGCAAAAATGGTTAAATGTTTATTTTATTTTATTATTTTTGAATATTAAATAAAAATTTCGGAACCGCTCTTAAGAGTTGGGAAATCCGTTTCAATGGTTCTGGCGCTATGGGAGCTTTGGTATTGTATGGGAACGTTCCCTTTTCAGCGGGAGCTTTGAAGGCTATTTTTTTTGAAATTCCGGTGTTCCTTGGGTTGGGAAATACAAACCCTGTAGAGAAAGGGGTTGGGAAATACAAAGCCTGTAGAGAAATATGTTGAACTGCCCACAAAATATAAGCCTAAGTTGAAACCTTTCTTCACATAAGCGTAAGTTGAAACCTTCCCAGGAAGAAAGGCCGAAGACATCCTTTACACCGATATCCTTAATTGAAAAACTAGAGCAACCTCCTAATGGGTTAAGGAAGTGTGTGGCACCTTGATGTAAGGGTGATATCTGGGATGTCATGCTCATGAGTATTTCTTTTGTTGTTGATGTATATATATCACAAAAAATTGTATGTGCATATTGAATGTGGCAGTGAATGCTTAAACATTAGAGTTTGTTTACTTTTTTGTTATGAATAACTAGAGAAACATATGTAAAAGTGTTCCCTTGTATTTTTAACCCAGATTGTTTCAAAGGCTGGTCATGTGTCATAATAAACGACATTTTATTATTTTATATATAAAAGAGAGAGACTCAGGGAAAAAGACACCTAAAGAATATATTTATATATAAGAGAGTTATATATTTATATATTAGTATATTTAAATTTGATTTAATATTTGATTCAATATTAATTTTGATTATTATTTAAATTATATAATTAAAAAAATAATTTTTATTTTTTTATTATATAATATTACGCTCCGGATTCCTGTTTCTTGTAAATTTTGGGGAAACTTCTAACTGTTTCAACACTCGTACCAAATTCCCAAAGTTCCAGAAACTTCATGTAACATGCTTTATAGGAAAATATCCAAACGTCCATAGCTTATAATCTTTCATTAAAGTTTATTATATAGTCAACCAAGGAAAAATTAATGAACACTAATATCCAAACGTCCATAGCTTAAAATTTTTCATTAAAGTTTATAATATGGTCAACCAAGGAAAAATTAATGAATGATTATTCGCGTTGCTGATTTTCCATTATAGCATTATTCGTATGCTAATTTTTTATTCTGAAATTTTGGGATGACATGTAATTTGGAATTTTGTGTTGACGTTGAAGAGTTTTACACAAGGGGCTGATCTGAATCCAAATCCGTTTCTGATACGAGGATCCGCAGATCTAGCCACTAGGACCAATGAATCCAGTAACACATTGCTCTCTTGATCCTTGTTTATTAGAAGAAAATCATTGAAGTCTTTGGAAGTATACTCTCCGCCATTATTTAACTTCAAAACCATCTTCTTCCCTTTTGAATATTTGATTCAATATTAATTTTGATTAGTGTATAAATTATATAATAAAAAAAATAATTTTAATTTTTATATTTTATAATATCACCGTTTTCAATTAAATTTTGGGAAAACTTCTAACCGTTCCCTTCACCCATACCCAACCTCCTAACATTTATCCAACTTTTCTACATTAAATTATGAATATTTTGAAGTTTCTACTCAAAGTTAAAATAATTTCATGTGCGTGGAAGAAAGTTTATGTTCTTACTCCATTTTCTGGCACATACTCTTTCTTTCGTACATACTCCTTCTGAAAACGGAAAAATTGATGTCTCCACATTAAATTCCGAATATTATGAAGTTTCTACTCAAAATTAAAATAATTTCATGTGTGTGGAAGAAAATTTATGTTCTTGCTCCGTTTTCTCGCACATACTACCTCTTTAGCACGTCATTTATTCCACACACATATTGGCTCCATACACCCATTGTTCTAACTACTTCTGCGCTTGATCTCACTATCACTGCGGAGAAATAGAAAAATAAAAATGCTCTCCACCAGGGGAATTATATCACATCAACGCTACCTCAACCAATGGAAAATTAGAAATAAGATTTTCAAAAATTAAAAAAATATTTTTCAATTTTCAGAAAAATAGAAATATTCAATCCACGAATTCATATGGTTAAGGGAATTTGACCTCTAGGTGAAAGTTATGGTCAATGACAAGAAGGAGGAGGCAAGAACTACTAATCAATTATCAATATTTTTGATTTCATTATAATTTATAAATTATGGTGACTTTCTGTGTATTTTTGGTATAGAAATGGATGATTGAAATTGATAACTTTTTATATCTATATATAATTAATTTTTATTTATTTATTTTTATTTCAGTAAAATCTACAAATTATGGTGATTTTTTTTTGGCACGGAAATGGATGTTGAAGTTGATGATTTAATATTACACATAAAGTAGAAAATATGTTAAATATATAATGCATAAGAAATTCTAAACGTAATAAGAAAGAATATAATATTATTATTAATAATAAAACGACCATTTTGTTTTACATATAATAATTACGTAAAAGTTGTTTTTAAAGGGGTAATTCCTATGAAATTTTCACCGGTTGTTATTGCTTTTTAGGTTGTTTTTAAAGGGGTAATTCCTATGGAAATTTTCACCATTTGTTATTGCTTTTTAGTAGCTTGCCACTTGCGGCGTCTCTCTAATTCGTCTGTTAAATCTTATTGTGAGAGATGCAAAATTCTCTGGGAGTGGTAGCAACGAGGTTTGGAGAGGAGGGGGGCTCGTATAATATATTATCCTGGAAGAAAAATAAAAACATATTCTTGGGTTTGGTTTGGTTTAATTTTAAATTATCAAGCAAAAATTATAATTTTTATCGAGGCCTATTCCAAGCACTATAATTGAAATTCAACGAGTTAATTGTAATAGAAGATTTTTCTATCATTATTTCTTATTTACAAAAATGATATTGCCATAATAATTTGAAATTGAAGACTCTCTTTCCAAGAATAAGAGGCTTAATTTATAAATTTGAACAATATAAAGCCATTCAGAGATAACACCACAGAGGTTGACTGGTTGGGGAGTCATGGAGACAGATTACCAGAAGGAGCTTGGTGGTTAACAACAATAAAAATAAATATTTGAGTCTTTAAAGAACTGAAATATCATCACTCCCAAAAGCACAACGGGCTTTTCAAAATATAAAAAAGAGGAGTAATCAGTTGGCTACATGGAGGCCCCCTTAAGCTACCAAACATCAACATGTCAACAAAGGAGGAGAATGGCCAAAGGAAAATAATGACTTATCAATAGTAGAGTCGTTTTTTGTTAGAAAGTCACTGGAAGCTTTATACTTAAGAACCATTGTGAAAACCCTTTTTGTTATCCCTCTTGTAAATATTGCTATCAATTGTAATTCATGTAAATAATGTAGAAATATAAACATTGATTAGATGAGGGAAGTGGACATAGATTCAAAGGTCTAAGGAGGAGGAGTTTCTTGTAAATCCAAGCCACTGTATTTATTTCACCACTTATCTCCCTAATGGATTTATGGCATTGCTAGTGCAAGCATTGTATTAAAAAATCGGCTTCTTGAGTGAAGGGAGCCCATGTAGTCCTTATTTTCACGGAAAGTTTGGGCTTTGATCAACATGCATGGACAAAGTACTTGAAACAAAGGCCACAGGGAGACAAGGTGTGGATATTGAAAATAGAAACAAGAAATGATAAAAATAGAATCCAGAAATTCCAGTTTTATTTGTCATTGAATTAAACTGATAATTAAAATTGAATTGTATTCTCATAGCAACTTGTAAATAGTTAATTAAGATTAATTAACTTAATTAGGTTAGGAATTTCGAGTTGGAAGTCTTTCTGGAAACATGTATATTGTCTCCTAATTTGTCCTTGAATTAAACTGAGAATTAAAATCGAATTGTATTCTCATAACAACTTGTAAATAGTTAATTAAGATTAATTAATTTAATTAATTTGGAAACATGTATATTGTCTCCTAATTTGTCCGTGAATTAAACTGAGAATTAAAATCGAATTGTATTCTCATAACAACTTGTAAATAGTTAATTAAGATTAATTAATTTAATTAGTTTAGGAATTTCAAGTTGGAAGTCTTTCTGAAAGCATGTATATGTTCTCCCTATATTATAGGGGTCCATATGAGTTAATTGTGAATTGTAATTAGAGATAACTCAGTTTACTGAGTTAAGTTCAGTTAAATTAGTTCCAAACTATTTGAGGAACTAATAGTGAGTTAACAGTGAGTTGGTGCATTAATGCATTAACTAGTGCTACTCCAGTTAACTAAAGATTCCCTCATTAGAAACTCATGCATGTCAATTTTGAGAAAGACCTAGTTGAGACTAGAGTGCAGGGACAATGTACTATTAGTTGTATAATTTTCTGAGTTGTACATATGGTGCATGCAATTAGGAACTGAACCTTGAAGGGATTGCAGAGTTTTGGATGCACGAGTTTCCCTTTAATATGGGCTAATCAACCATAGGAATTGCACAAGGAAATAGGGGCTTGGAGAGCCGCAAAAGAGGCTAAGGTTTGGCTTGAGCTTGCTTGTGAGCAGGGAGATTGATCATACTGAGTGCTGGGATTATTCTTGTGAGAACAAGCATTGTATTATCATCTTGGATTTCTAATTAATGCACTATATATAGTATGGGTTTTGAGCTGTGGCTTTCCCTGGGAAAACTTATTGTGTTATGTGCCATTGGTTTATCTTCCTCTTGTCGATTACTATTTTCATCGATCTTTATGGGCTTCTGTTGTAAAGAGTAGAAGTATATTCTTGTTTTTTTCTTTAGTAAATTGCATGAACTTGTGAATCTACATGATTTTCTACATGGTATCGGAGCTGAGAACAATATACTAGAGGAGATTTCAAAGTTTTGAGTTTAGGTTTATAGGGGAAATTCGAATTTGCATTTCATACTTCAGGATCGAAAGATGGCGTTCTACGGTTTGCGGCTTGAGTATGCCTTGGATGGAAGCTCGAATTATATAGCCTGGAAGGACAAGATGTAGGCTGTGTTGGAAGATAATAGCTTGAAGGAATTCATTGATGAAGATATTCCTAAGCCACCAACATTAGATGCTTAGAATCTGGTCAAATGGAAGAAGTGTGTGGCAAGGGTGAGGCAGATAATCCTTGAGGGAGTTTGAGACCACATTGTCTCCAATCTCCATGGGAAGGAAACTCCACATGCTATGTAGAAAGCATTGAAGGACCTTTTCTAGAACAACAGTGACCAAAGGAAGCTGGCACTGAAAGATAAACTTCGAAAAATCAAGATGGAGGCAAACAACTCAATTCCAAATTACTTGAACAAGTTCACTCAATGTTGTGATGAACTTGGAAGTGTTGGAATCACGGTTTCCGAGGATGATATGGTGAGTCTTGCTCTTCTAAGACTCCTAAAGAGTTGACATAGTTATCAGGACTCTGTCAACGATCGGGGAAGATGCCAGATTGAGAACGACTTTGGTTGTATTTGACGCAGGAGGAGATCAGGAGGAACACCAGAGATGGGACCTCTTCCAAGAAAGTGGAAGAAGATTTTTCCTTAGCAAGTAAGGCAAAGGAGGCCAAGCGAAAGAAGTCCCAAGGAAAGGAGGGTGGAAAGAAGATGGACTTGACAAAAGTTAAGTGTTTTCACTGTCACGAGTACGAGCACTATGCCAAGAACTGCCCATAGAAGAAAGCAAGCAAGAAGGACCCGACAATAGCGGCAATAAGTGAAGCTCTAGATTCACAATTCGAACTTGCTTTCACTCTCATTGCATGCATGGCCAACACTGCCATGGGAGGTGTGTGCTATCTTGACAACATTGGCTCATTCCATATGATGGGGAATAGAGATCTCTTTAGTGATTTTGAGGAGAAAGACCTCAAGCAAAGCATAGAGTTTGGAGATGATGAGAGGTATAGAGCTACCGAGATCGATACGGTTACCTTTTAGAGGGAGTCTAGCTCCCCTCTCAGGATCACAGATGTGATGTATGTTCCAAGACTAAAGAATAATCTTGTTTTAGTCGTGGCATTGGAATACCGTGGCTATGATGTGGTTTTTAGTAAGGGAAAGGATTTCCTTAGACACATCACCATGGGATAGGTGAAATAGATCGGTTCACGGTCAAGAAGCTGTATGCTCTTGAGGTTGAAGATGCATGAAAATCCTTGAGGAGCAAGGAAAAGGTTAGAGACTTGGTGGTTGAGAGGAATAGTAAATTACCTCTCAACATGCAGCCCCAAAAGAATCCTCCGAAGCAACTTCAGGAAATTGTGGAGCAACCACAATTGGGGAAGTTGAGAGGAGACCAAGTGGAAATATCCACTCAAGCAGAGAAGAAATAGTCTTAGAAGCAGTCTCAGACAATTGTGGAGTAGCCATAATTGGAGAAGATGAGAGGAGATCGAGTGGACGCATCCACTCATGCAAAGATCTCCAGTGGGGGGAAATTTTGAGCCAAGTGGGAAGAGGGATCACATGCAACCATACCTCTAGCTATGAGGTGGGGCGATGTGAAGTGATAGTCCAAAGAGGGATGAAATTGGGTAGGGTCCATTGAAAGGTTTTATCTCATGGATCATACCTTGCTACAACAGCCCAAAGTACATAGTAGCGGGAGGAATCAGTGGGATTGATGTAGTCAGATATCAAAGTGACAGAGGTTAGAGAAGTCAGATACTGAAGAGCATAGAGAAGGGTTGAAAATAGTGCAGAAAGACAAAGTCAACAGAAGCACAAAGTTTTCAGTTGACATAGGCAATAACAGTCAGAGACTTTGATGACAGAGGCATCATTCCGATTCAGGTTGGATGTTTTTTTTATTAAGGGAGTTACTATAGTAGCAACACTAGAGAGAAGTGTTGCATGCAAAACATTCCAAAGGTTCAGGATTGGGATCGAGTTAAATTCCTTCTTTGTTGAGAGGGAATGTTGAAAATAGCAACAAGAAATGATAAAAATAGAATCCATAAATTCCAGTTTAATTTGTCCTTGAATTAAACTGAGAATTAAAATTGAATTCTATTCTCATAGCAACTTGTAAATATTTGTAAAAAGAGCTTCGGCGTAAATCACATAAAAAGATTATTGTCGACGTGTTTCGAACCAACTAGTGTGTTTCATTGTCAGGACAAGTTGAAGAAACACATCAGGCTTTAGAAATTTAAATAGGTTGAGTAGAGACTCCAACGGCTACATAACAGCTATATTTGACTCTAGGATCAAGGCCTTAAATAAATTTAATCTTATTATTATTATATTATTATCTAGAGATGAGAGAAATTAGGTAAGATTAATAAATTAGCTAATATTATCCCAAGAAATTTATTTGCTTAAATAAATTAATGGTTATTTAAAACTTAAAATGGTTTCTTTTGAATGAATAATTTAATTAATAAATGAGTAATTTACGTTATATATATTAATAACTCTAATAATAATAAGATAATAATATTATATTTCTAGAGATAAGAGAAATTAGGTTAGATGAATAAATGAGCTAATATTATCAAAAGAGATTTATTTGTTTAAATAACGTAATATTGATGGTTATTTTATTATTAAGTTACTAATGTTTGAAAGACTTATCTATAATGAATAATTAAAGATATATAAATTATATATTCTTATTAAGTTATTACTTAAATAAATATGTTTTAATTATTGATGGTAAGCATAGTTTCTAGAGATAAGAGAAATTAGGTTAGATGAATAAATGAGTTAATATTATCAAAAGAGATTTATTTGTTTAAATAACGTAATATTGATGGTTATTTTATTATTAAATTACTAATGTTTGAATGACTTATTTATAATGAATAATTAAAGAAACGCGTCGACAATAATCTTTTTATGTGATTTATGCCGAAGCTCTTTTTACAAATATGATGGATCACAGAAGCCTCAATTCTACAACTTGTAAATAGTTAATTAATTTTAATTAACTTAATTAGCTTAGGAATTTTGAGTTGGAAGTCTTTTTTAAGTCATTTATATGTTATCCTTATATTATAGGGGGGTCCAAGATTCGTTAATTGTGAGTTGTAATTAGATAACTCAATTTACTGAGTTAAGTTCTTAAATTAGTTCCAAACTGTTTGAGTAACTAATAGTGAGTTAAGAGTCAGTTGGTGCAGTAATGCATTAAATAGTGCTACTCCAATTAACTGAAGATTCCCTCATTGAAACTCATGCATGTCGATTATGAGAAAGTCCTAGTTGAGATTAGAGTGAAGAGACAATGTACTATCAGTTGTATAATTTTTTGAGTTGTACAGATGGTGCATGCAATTAGGAACTAAACCTTGAAGGGATTGCACAGTTTTGGATGCATTGGTTTCCCTTTAATATGGGCTAATAAGACATAGGAATTGTGCAAGGAAATAGGAGCTTGGAGAGTAACAAAAGAGGCTAAGGTTTGGCTTGAGCTTGCTTGTGAGTAGGGAGATTGACCATACTGAGTACTGTGATTGTTCTTGTGAGAACAAGCATTGCATTATCATCTTGGAGTTTTGATTAATGCAATATAGATAGTAGGGGTTTTGAGCTGTGGCTTTCCCCAGGAAAACTTATTCTGTTATGTGCCATTGATTATCTTCCTATCGTCGATTACTGTTTTCATGGATCTTTATGGGCTTCTATTATAAAGAGTAGGAGTATATTATTTTCTTTTGCTTTAGTAAATTGCATGATCTTGTGAATCTATAGGATTTTCTATAGTGGAGAGGCGGACATGCAAGAGTGAAAATAGAATGTATAGTGGTATTAGGCAAGAGAAGTCACAAAATAATGAAAAAAAATGGGTAGGGCAAGAGAATGTAGAGCATGAATTTAATAGTGGACGCAGATTTTGTAGAGAGAGATAACTTTTCTCTAGCTTGTGTTTTGTGTTTGGGATAACATTCCCTATTTTTGCTAAGGCCAGTGTGCATGCCTATGAATTAGTTGGCCATGGAGATTTAAGTGGAATTGAAACACTCAATGCTAGCCTTGGGGTTGATAAACCATTAGGATGCTTGTTGAGGCTGATAAACCATTGACATGTTGAGACACCCAAGTACTAGCTGAAAGCACTGATAAACCACTAAGTGCTAGCCTTCAGGATGATAAATCACTTATGTGCTAGCTCAATTAGCTGACAAACCACCTGACTAGTGGGATTTTGACTCTTGTAGTGTTAGCTTAGAAAAGCCAACTGATAAACCACTTAAATAGTGTAATCATTCTGCTGGAATTGAGCTGTAACTATTTGATCCTTGGATGAATTCTTGTGGTTGATTTATATTGAGACAAAGAGTCACTATGATGTTACTATTGAAGGCAACTGATAAATCACCTGGAAAAGGACTTCTCTTCTTACCATATGTTGACTGGTTATTGTTGAGGATACTCCTGAGAAATTAGCTCCTTAGACTCTGAATATGGCTCGGGGGTGTTCAGAGGCAAGAAATATTATAGTGTAGCTAGTCTATGGTTGGGTGGAGAGTTTAAGTGCCTTCCTTAGTTGCCAATCGCTCAAAGATAATAAGGTAAGTTGCTTACTTGTATTCTTTGTGTATACCTGTTGCACTTGGATTATAAATATTGTTGTTATATTAAAATGATTGTATCAACATTTTTAATGAAGAATTATGTATTCCTGTGATATAATTGCAAGGAGTTGGTTTGTATGATTATTCTCATGGTGTGAGGGACTTGTAGATCCAAGTAATTGTTAACATATTCCTGATTTGCAGAGTTATTTATAGGATTTTGTATCACTGTCTAATGAACCCAATTAAGTTGACATGGTGTGTGAAATTCCATGGTTTGGGTGATATAACTATCCAAGAGTCTATGTTGTCTAAGAACTAATGAAACTTCTTGTTATTGTGCTGTATGTGGCATGCTAAGAATTGACATGAATATTCTATTGTATAAGACTAATTGTTTGTATTTTCGAATTATGAACCAATACTGGAATAATGCATTATACATTAGGGGATATGATGGAAATGTTCAAATCCATTCTTTAGAAGGATTTGGAGTTGTTTTAAGTGAAATTTAGTGAGTGCTATTAGCCATGGATTGACTAGTTTCCATTCCTGATTGCTAGGCATATTTATACCTCTGTGATTGTGCTTTATCTATGTAACGACCCAAAAAAAAATACAACTATTTACATCAACCCATGCTTCAATTTATTATTTATAGTTTAATCCTATATATTTATTAAGAAATTTAATTTATTATTTATCATTTTATTTAACTACTATTATTATATTTTCTTCATTATTTTTTATTTTATCTTTTCTTTATATTATTATTCAACTAAATGAATTAATTTCGAGTTCACGAGAAAAGCCAAGACCTACTTGTAAAGTAAAATATATCTTATTGGGCTTTCAGAGTCGTTTAATATTTAAGCACAAAAATATTTTAAGCAATTTATTTTAAGCAAAACGACTGTATTTTGAGCAACTAATATGTTAAATTTTGAATTAATTATTAATATATTAAACAAATATTATTAAGTCACGTTTAAAAAATATATTAAATAATATATTAGTTTTTATTTTTTAAAACCAATATTACTAGTTTTGAAAATTCCTATTTAAATATGATAATAGTTTATTTCATTACTTTAAAAATATTTTGAAAATACATTTAAATTATGCTATTATTTATTTATTTTTTAAATAATATTCATAATAACCGTTATATAAACAACAGTTTTTAAAAATATATTTAATTTAATTTATTAAAAAATAAAAAATAGACCTAATTAATAATCAAAGTCAAACTCTAAGACAAGGGGGGGACGTAAAACATTTATAAAGGTCCAGCCCTAATCATAGAAGATCATTAATAAATAAAATATTAATGGAAAAATAAACTAATTATAAATAATTTATGAGAAAAATTAAACTAAACAAATATACATAAGTCAAAGGCAATATATATATATAATATATCAATAAAAATATAAATAAATAAATAAAAATAGATAAATATGAATGATGTTTATGTTATCCCATGCGCTTGTGGGACTCCCTACATTGGTTAGATTGGTTGTTCGATTAATCAAAGGATTCGTTAGCTTACCGCTGACATCAAACATGACATGACCCATCCTCTGATTTGGCAGAGCATGCAGATAAATCTAAGCATTAGATCTGCATTGAGGAGGCCCAAGTCGTTGCTAGTGTTAGTCATTTCCATCATCGTAAATTGAGGGAGGCCCTAGAAATTGAAAAAAGATCCAATAATTTGAATAGAGATGATGGTTGGGATATTAGTAAAAGTTGGGTCCCTGTCCTATCCTCCTAGTTTTTTAAGCTTCTTTTTGGGATTTATTTTGTTTGTTTGTTTATTTATGTAGGTATTGATGTCATTTTTATAATATTTGTTGTTTTTTGTGTATTTTATTATCCTATTCGTTCTTAACTCCTTTTAGTATTTTTGTTATTTGTTTAATGGGCCCCAACCCCATATTTTATTGTCAACCCTGTTTTATTATCGATTACTTTTTTTTGAATATATATATATATTATTTCTTTGATAATTTATATCTTTATTTATTTATTTTTTATTCATTAATTATTTTAATTTAGTTTTTTTTATTATCCATTACTTATTTTATTTTTTTAAATGATCTTGTCTGGATTAGGTTTGACCATTTTTTATAATTTTGACTTCCTTCCTTGTTAGAGTTTGACTTTTGATTATTTTATTACTATTTTTTAATAAATATTTTAAATATCATTTAGTTTTAATATAGTGGTTATTTTAATTTTTTGTTTATAACACTGATATCATAATTTAAATATTATTTTTCAAAAACTAGAATATTTGGTTTTTAATACTTCAATTTAAATATTTTTTTTCAAAAATTAGCCGTTACTTATAATATTTTTAATTAATTAATAAATAATATCATTTTTTTAAATATTACTTTTCAAAAACTAGCCATTTAATATAGCGTTACCTATTAAATATTTTTAATAAATTAATAAACTAATATCATTATTTAAATATTATTTTTCAAAAATAGCCGTTACTTAATAATATCTGTTTTTAGTATATTAATAAATTAATATCATAATTTAATATTATTGCTCAAATATAGACATTACTTGAAATTATGTCTCTACATTGTTCTATTTTTAATAAATTAATTTAAATATTTTTTTTTGCTGAGTAAAGGCTATGCTAATTATATTAAAAAACAAAAAAAGTATGTACAGGAGGTGAGAACCTCTGAGAGCGAGTGTTCAGCTCTCTGGCAAAACTAACATCATCTATCTTGATTGTCTGCATATACATGCTTACAAGAATATCAGCAACGAGGATATGTGCTGACCAAAACAGACATAGACTGACCAGGACATAGACTGACCAAGACAAACATTGACTGGCATTGACCTGTAACAAAAACTGGAACTGATCCCAGACCCCGTGACCCAGTACAAAAAACAGTTTTTATGGCCAGCAAATTTATAATTGCTTCGGGCCATCATACCAAGAATAAGCAAAAAGGAAATCCAGCATTTGCCTGATATCAGGCTTACCCCAAACGCACTTGCTATTAGTTGCCCTGCTTCTTGCGCTCCTCAGCTGCTCGCTCCAGTTCTCGCTTCTTGCGGTCCTCTGCTGCGCGAACCGGGTCCCTTTCCCATGTAACTTCCATGCCAGTCGGAATGTCTTCAAGACGCTCGATGCCCGGAGGTAATTTGAGGTACAAAGTGTAATCGAAAGTGTCTTCCGACTCTTCAGGCTTTGCCTTACTTGGAGGAGAGGGAGGCTGGTCAATGTGAGCTTCCTTGAGAGCCTCTGGAAGACCTTCTGAACTAACCCCCGGTTCCTTCCCCTTGAGACTGGTAAATTCGTTTAAGGCTTCCGCTTGCTCTGCTGAGTAGCTATAGGTGCTGTCTTCATCCATCTTGCTCTGAAGTTCCGGACTGTAGGAGCTATCTTTCATCTTGGAATTGTTATCTGAGGAAGGGGGCATCTTATCATCCTTATCCGCCGGCGAATTTACTTCTGCCTCATCCTCCTCAGCGAAAATAACTGTAATCATGGCTTTCACAACTGGTTTATCCCTCTTGCGGCGATAATAAAGGGTCGCCGTCTGCACTTCATTTTCCAAATCCGCCGCAGAGGAAGCCGAATCACCCGAGGGAGGCGTAGCACAGGCCACAGGAGTGATACGCCTCGGGCGTGAATGGCAACTGTCTCTGGTTCGGTTCTGTCCTGAATTGCCTCCCCTGCGAGGCTTGCGATACCCACCACGCGGAGCCATACTGATCCCAGAGAAAAACTTAAAGGCCTGGTGCCTTCTGCGAACGGAGAGAGTATCACAGCGAATGAAACCACGATGGTTCCGCGTCCCAACTTCCACCTGCAAGTGCACTCTGGTCGATTGCTCACACAGAGCGTTAATGAAACAGGGGAAAGACTCGAGGGTGGGAATTCTGCCCTCAGAGCTCCCCTCTTCCACGCCCACCTGAACGACCAACTCTCCAGAGCGCCAACCGAACTGCAAACAGAGCCACAAGAATGTTTCTGCCATCACCATTAACAAATATCTGGTGTCTGCACCTTGGGAAGACCCCGGTAGTGAATGCGCGTTAATGCGCGTTAAATTCATTCTGTCGAAAACCTGCCCGTAGCCCATGGCACCCACCTGGCTATAACGTGGCACCATGCCTTCGGCGCATGGACGTACTTGCATTATTGAATACCTCCCTTAACACCCGCATCCGGGTAAATTAATTTAAATATTACTTTTCAAAAACTAGCCATTTAATATAGCGTTACCTATTAAATATTTTTAATAAATTAATAAACTAATATCATTATTTAAATATTATTTTTCAAAAACTAGCCGTTACTTAATAATATCTATTTTTAATATATTAATAAATTAATATCATAATTTAATATAGACGTTACTTGAAATTATGTCTCTACATTGTTTTTATATTTAAGCCTTTTGCCATGGTCCGCCTCTTCATCTGGTCGTGGATGATGAACCACACTTGTTGGTTCGAAAACGTGTCGGCCAAAAATTTCTCTTATGTGATTTCTATCGAAAGACTTTGCTTAACACTGTTATTATCTTTTCTTCGTTATTTATTATTTTATTTATTTACTATTATTATCTTTTATTTATTATTTATTATTTTATTTATTTGTTGTTATTATATTATATTTATTATTTATTGTTTTATTTATCTATGTATTAATAATATTCTATTCTATTTATTATTGTTACTTTTAGCGTGGTTCACATACACCGAAGATTGGTGGTCGCTACGCCCATGAAAATATATGGGCAAATCCAACTGAAGGGATCACATCCAGCCGAGTCATTAGCAGAGCCACACCCTAAGAGTGTTGAGGAGAATTGACCCCGTGACCTCCCATTAACAAGGTGCTTTTAATGATGGGAACTCGACCAATTGAGCTAACCTTCGTGGCTTTTTTCTATGTGGTTCACTTACATTGGAGATCGATGGCTGCTACGTCCATAGAAATATATGAGTAGATCCACTTGAAGGGATCACTTCCCACTGGCTCATTAGCATAGCCTAACCTCAATAGTGTAGAATTGACCCTGTGACCTCCTATTAGTAAGTTGCTTTAACGAAAAGATTTGATTTGTTATTATTATTATTATTTATTGATTTATTAATACAGGGCATTACATACTCCCCCTCTTTAAAGAAATTCACCTCGAAGTTAAGTTTAAGCATTTAACTTATTTATTATTTTATTACTTCATGTTTTCCCAACACCTTGTTCTGAACTAGTATAGCACCAGGCCTTGAAAGTTACATCACAACATCGGGAAAATCACAAGGAATCTCAATTCCCTTTTCCTAACTTTTTGCACTAGGCATAAAGCCTCATTAGTCTATACCAAAGCCCAAAGGCTCACCCCAAGGCTCAAACTTCATCTGCCCAAAGGTAAGAATTTGGTTCTAGTACTCAATGACTTTGGGCATCTCGCAAGTGTTGAGAAATCATTTTCTTCTTAAAAAAGTGTTGAGAAATCAAGGCATGTAGATATTAGTGTTTGATTCCCCTTTTATTAATAATTACTTGTGATGTGTGTTGGCTTCTTTTACTTCTTTATTATGTTATATTTCATCAATAAATTACCAAATCAAAAGTGAATGAAGATCACAAGAACAAGGAACGCAAGATATAGGCACTCTGTCAGGGAAAAACCCTTATCAAGGGGAAAACCCAATCAAACTCTTCCATTAGTAAATTCAAATGAGATAATCCGAGACCCTTTTGACCTAGACGAATATCTCTTCCAATCACCAAGTCAACCCTTCCTTCAAGTAGATGAACTCTACCAAAGTATCCAAGTGCCAGCTTCTCAAATGCAACTTCAATCTAGAATTTCGGCCCCCCAGCTATAAAATTTCAGACCTGCAACTATTTCATAAATTTAAGCTACGGCAACTTGCCCAGAAACCCGAGAGAAACTCACATGTGTGAGAGAGATGCTCCAAACTTTGATTTAGCTTCTTTTTTGGATTAGATATTCTTTCCTACAATTCGTTCTTCTTTTCATCCTCCTTTTCTTGTAGATCAAACTTGTTGACTGTGTACCAAATGAGTTTAATTCCTCTTCTATTTATACTGCTTTTGCTCGGTCGAATAGCCCTAATTTGTGCTGACTTCATCAAGTTAGGTATGACTTGGTGAGGAGGTGACAAATGACAGTTTGACTCAAAAATAATTTTCTTTACATGATACAAAAGCCCAAGAAGGGCCTAATAAATATGTAAATGATTCTTATGACTAAAGACAAAACCTAGAAGCCTTCAATGGAGGCTATGACCTAGAAAATAAATGAAAGAGCATGAAACCCATGCTTCAAAATCATTTTTTATTACAATAATAATTTTTTTACATCATGAATCGAATGCAATTACAAAGACTAATACTAGTTACATTCTTCAACAACAAGGTTGACCCAACTCCCTCCACAACTCACACTGCTTCTAGACTTTGAAGTCCCAATTCCATTATCAAGCTCTCAACCTCCTTAAGATGATCCCATAGCCCCTCGAGAGCTATCCATCGAGAGTTATACAAGGCAAAAGAAACACTGACATAAGTAGTGTTGATTGAGTCTATCCCTAACCCATATTGTGTTACATATTCTCCCAGATACACCATGACATAGGATGTTGTGGGTGGTATAGATACATATGGGGATACGAGAGGTGAAAATGGTTATAAAATATTGGGAACCCCAAATTGCGCTAATAACTAGATATACGTAAAATAAATGATTTACATGCTAAGAGACAAACTCGTGAGGTCCATGAGCTAGTTGATGTGGCAAGTGCCACATGGAATTAACCATGACCACATTGGCACCAAGGTTGATGTGGAACCACCACGGTGAGGTGGGGTTTCCATGTGGAAGGTCCTTTCCTATGTGGTAGGGATTAAATGATCAAACTTAAAATGGGAATACATTTTGATTCGAGCATCAGATTGGGATAAAATTTATATCACTGAAAATATTTTGACGAGTTAGATGCATTAGTGTTATCCAAAATTAATTCTGCTAACTTTGGGAAAGAAGGAAATATATAACCCCATCTTCATATAGAGACTATGGGGGTCGGGTTAGTTGAATGTAACACCTCCCATTCAGATTGGATTAATCTAAAGGTGTGGGAGGGAGTTTTATAGAGCGGTATCTGAGCGAAGGTTCTACAATGGACCTTTGATGATAAAAAATTGGAACTCTGTCATTGAGTGTAATGTTTCTAGTGATTGTTTGCTATATGCAACTAGGTTCTAATTGCAGACTATGTGTTGTAAACGTATTTGTATCGATACCAAAATTTTGAAATGATAGATATAATAGGTTCTAATATGCTAGTTTATTTCCTAACTGGTACACTTAGTTGAGATTTGGTGTTTCAAATAGCCTCACATTAGCATGCTTATTACACTTATGCCAAGGTGACAGGTAAATATATTTATTTATGTTTTGGTTTGGTTAGTAGTTATGAGTGTGATAACACATAAGAAGACACTAAAGAATAGCAAGAGAGTGAAAGAATGAGCGGAAAAATGGCGTGGTACTCCACCGATAGATCCAACATGGTCAGGGAGAAGAGTCAGTTGGGAAGAGGAGATATAAAGACTCCCTTGATTGGATGGGCATCTTAGAAGTTTAAGGGATGAGCTAATAATTTGAAATGTTGACAATGAGAATATTGTCAGAGCTCAAGACAAGCAAGTTGAAGTAAATGCAATTATACTATCGATCTTGTCAAACTTGCAAAGGAAAAAGAAACATGAGCTATGTTCCAACCATCTAGGAAAGTATAAGTGTAGGCAAGGCCCAAAATGACTTTAGAAGCATGAATTAAAGACTAATAATGTAGAAGGTAACAGATCCTAGAAAAGACATAGAAAGTAAAGCGAGGTTATAGTGGGAGATGGAACTCCACTAATTACTTGAGAGAGGAGGGCGGGTAGTTGTGAGCACTTGTTTAGTGCTGGAACTAAGAGACACTACCAACAAAAAATTAAAGAAAAAGGATTGATATAAAAATAATTTAAGAAGGAAAAAACTCCTACATTTGATGGAGAGGTGAAGAAGGATGATGAAGTAGAAGCATGGTTACTAGGAATAAAGAAATATTTTGGAGTGCACAACTACTCTGAAAATATGAAGGAAATAGTATCCACTTTCAACTTGAAAGGCAAGGCTAATATATGGCTGGAATACCCGAAGAATGTTAAGAATATTAAAGAGGAGGAGTTGTGCTAGAGGATATTTGAGAAATATTTCTAGGAAAAACACTTATATGAAAGGTACTATGACAACAACGCTAAGGAATTTTATGAGCACAAACTAGGGCAGCTAACAGTTGACAAATATACAACTAGGTTCTTGGAGCTATTAAGGTATGTGCCTTACCTTAAGGATGACAAGGCAAACATCCAAAGGTATCTAAGTGGGTTTCCACAAGAATTCAAAGAAAAAATAGTTTTTGATGAGCCATAAAATTTGGAGGACACCATTTGGAAGATGAAGCATTGTTATGAATAGTCCAAGCATAGGATTGAGTCCCGAACTAAATGGAAATCAAAAGGCAAGCCCAAATTTAGAGGAGAAGGGTAGAAAATTGTAGGATGTCAGCTAGGTAGGAATGTGAGGTTCACTACTCTTGCAAGGGGCAAGCCTCAATAGAAATCCGCTACGGCTAATCAAGGCCATCTTTCTAAGCCCGCTAGAGAGAAAATAGTGGGGTCTAGGAGAATACCCATAGTGTTGGAAATGTGGGGAAAACCACTTATGGAGGGATTTCCCTTATCTATCGAGGGGAACGACCTAAGACTGTACAATGTGCAGGAATAAAAGACAGTGAATGATGTGGCTTAGAGTGTACCATGCATCTACGAAATGCTACACAATCACAAGATGATCACCAATACTTAGTGATTGAAGTGTGAACAGATGAAGAGAGAACATAGGGGCTGATGTAGAGAGAACAACAAAGCTTGCAAAACTGAGATCACGACAAGTAGAACAAGAACTGAAGGAAGAGCGAGAGATGAAGAGGAAAGAATAAGAAAAGAATTAGAAATAGGAAGAAGAACAAAGGAAAGGAACAATGACATAGGAAACAACACCATACAGGTTGATGAGCTGAAAAATCCAGTAGCTGAGGAAGAGAGTGAACATATGTAGGTTCCCTCACCAAATCTAAGCAGAAGAACCAAGTCTAGTTAGAGGTTGACAAGTATGTGGAGCAGCTAAGGCGAGAGGCCACAGGGATGACTTGGAGCTGAGCACATCAAACATGCAGAAGCACACTCGTGGGCCTGCCATCATCTACACCATGTTGCGCATGCTTCAAGACGAGATGGACACAAGTTCCAAGACCATATACCTAGAAGCTATGGAGGCAAGAGTCCGCTATTAGGAAGACACCATCAAGCAGTTTGGTGACATCATAACATAGTACCAAGCTTGGAATTAGTATGAAACCAAGAATCATCAAGTGGAGGTTACCAAGTTGGTCTTGCCCCAAAATTTAGAGTCATAATGTTGTGTCTTTTTAGGTTGTCTCTAGCCTATTTTGTCTCACATGGGTACATGTAGAAAATGTATATTATTTGTAAATATGTTGTAAGTGAAATTCCAAGTGTCATTAGTGGAATGCGAATAATCATTATGTAATGTAAAGAGTTATTTGTAAAGAAGTTGAAGAGTCATGAGGGTAATCAAAGAGTTACAAAGGTGAATGTCAAGGTTCACCCCACTCTTTGTTATAAATAGAACTTCATAACTCATAGATCAGGCTTTTGGGAGCCAAGATTTTGGCTAGGCATTCCTTAGCGAAGTCTTGGAGAGTATTGTGGCGAGCCTTGGCTTCTCCACAACGTAGAGCGAGTACATCTCTTTGGAGGAGCAGGCAATGTCGATTGTAATGTTCCACTATTGGGGCTAGTGGCCGTCAATGGTGTATGTATGGACAAAACTTTCACTTAATAATATAACTAAGAGAACACGTTTTGATGCATATGTTGTTGTTGTTGTTGTTTGTCTATTCTGGTTACTTTAGAAATATATGTTATTTAACTTACACATTTGTGTATGAACTATTTTGTATGCAATTGTATGAATCTTGTTGAAGACATGTTGTTGTATTAACCCGTCACTTTGGATTGTGGACTATTCCACTTCTAGCCTGTGATGTCTTTTTGCTCGTGTGTTCCTTTCAGGGTGCGTACTATTACACGCTTCTAATGGACACACTTCATTTTCCCCTTTGCGTGTTAGAACCCCCATGCATCTCACTTGATTCGCTGCAAGGTCACACACTTGATTTTGAAAAAATTATCATACTTACCTCTGTGCGTTACCGTGGTCAAGGCACTACTTTACTACCCACTTTTGGGACTCCTACTGTTATAGACATATTTGGGCACTGCAACCCCAATCATATATGTCCATAAACAAAGGGCTTCTAAGTCCCTAAAAGTGTTGTTTCATGCCCTAAAGGAACAAGGTCAGCTGATTACATCATCTCCCAGAAGTTTT
>APFE031260328.1:59180-71684 GCA_000404065.3 Pinus taeda | reverse complement strand
AAGTGGAATCAAGAACTATCAAAGAGAGGACACTAATCAAAATCCCAGAAGCTGACTCACCCCCCTACAATCATCTATATATGGATCCCTCATCCCAGAGATCTAGAGGCTGGGATATTGTATCTTGTAAGGAAGTGTTGTTGGTTTCCTGGTGGAATATCATATTGTTGGGTGATCTAAGCTTTTCATGAGGTGAAGAAGGGATTTCATGTTGGGAGGATGATGCTGGGTCAGATCAACGGGTTGTAATCCTCTCTTCTAATCTTTATATCAATAAAGCTATTCAAGTTTTCCTCCACATTCTTGTATGTTTGCTGATATATGCATGTGTGTGGTCAATATATATCTGGTCCTATATTGTTTACGATTGTAGATCTCTACACTTTGAAGTTATTATGTTGCTTTGACTTTATAGGTACTCTTTGAAGCGGAGTGGTCAAGGGAGGAGCGGCAAAGATCTGTCAAAAAGGAGTAGGAACAAGCAGAGAACCAAGTGAAAGATCGAGGTTGGTATTCTTTGCTCCTCTCCTATCTACTTCTCGTAAAGGAAAACGAAAGTAACTTTAATCTATTTGTTTCTAAAATAGCTACTCGTCTTAGTGGGACTAGTAGCTCTACATAGGCATTAGATTTCCCAATAACCTAATGGCGACTCCCCTGGGGAGCGAATAGCTTGTTTGCTTATCTATGTTTGTTTTCTTTATAAACTTATAGATGGAGCCTGAAGTCAAGCCAGCTAGCCTTCGAATGGCATTTGCTATGCAAGTGCAAAGTAGATCAATGCTGCTTCAGTCTATCTCTGGGTTTTGTTTATAAACTGAACAAATTGATTTGCAAACATCCTAATTGCCCTAGTGGTGGCTGAAGTAGCCTCATTAGATCAACCCCTGTGATTTGCATTTACTGACTATCATTTGCTTGGCTTAAATCCCTGAACTGAGCTGCAAACCGTGACCAAGAACCCAGTTGAAGTCTCATCCCTGAACCATCACATCTTCTCCTCTTGGGAATCTGGATGCATCGCACCTCCCATGTGCAGTAGGTGAGATGCATCGCTCTTTCCCTGTGTTATAGGTGCAATGATCAAATAGGACCTCTTCTGCTTCCAGATTTTGGTTTTTGTTCACTCTCTGAAGCTTTATTCAAGATTTTTGCTATCTGTGATCAGTATACCACTGTGGAAACTCCCTTCCTTTGCATGATTCAACCTCCATAGTACAAAGAACTGTAAATGATTTTATGTATTGTTCGCCATTTATGGTTCTCATTTACAAAGAAGTAGCGTAATCAAGTTGTCATCTTTTGATTTGGAAGTGTCTCAAGTGTCGTTTTCAGTCAAAGAAAATAATCCTACTATTCTTGATGGTCGATTACACTATTACTCTTGTATTTGATTTGAAGTAATAGTTTTTCAAGTGTCGAAAGCAGTTTTCAATTAAAAATCGCAAAGTGTCGTCATTATCTTCCTTTCTTCTTTTGAAAAGAAAATTGTTAGTACTGTTGCTTGAAAAGATTCAGATTTGTACTTAGCATTCTTTTTATCATTCACACATTAAGAAAGTGAAAACAAATACATGCATGTGCATTTGCATTTAGACTGCTTGTTGATTTTGATTTAGGACAGTGCATCTAGTGTGTGCTCTCTGCTCTATGTTGAAAGAATCTCGTTTCTCTTTCCTTAGTAGCTAGGATTTTCATTGCAAAAAGAATATTAAACGATTGTTTATCATCTTAGATTGCATTTTAGGAATTGTATATCTACATCACGTGGTGAACCTGAAAGGCAAACTTCTTAAGAAATATGGACTGTAAAATAAATTCAATGAACATAAAAACTCTTTGGAACCTAACGCACAACATTTAGAAGTCTAGGCTAGAGACGTATTCCGATGTCGTAAAGCTTGGTAACTATCGCTTTCATCGTAGCTTGGGTGATTCCTCCTCTTTGAGACGACAAGTACCAGTACGGACTTGTGCTCCCACGTACCATCGAGTATATATTGGGAGACCACAATAGGCTATATCCTTTATCCTTAGGAATCCGTGTCTGCCGCCCTATCGATCACAATGCACTGAACACAGCATTCGGGAAGATTGGCTTCCGTACCATAAAAATTATTCTATGGTTTTGCGATTGGTTTGGTAATCCCTCTGTCTAGATTTCCAAAGTAGTCTCTTTTGTTCCTTTTTAGACTCCTTAAAGAAAAAGGTCCATCTGAGCACTTGTCACTTCAGGCTCATTAAAAATCAAAGGCGAGTAGAGTCATCTTTAGCTTTTTCTCGACTCTTAAAAATTGAAAAAGCAAGTTGTGTTAAAGCGTTTAAAATTCATTTAATTCGGAATCATTTTTCCCTTATTTTGAGTTGATTGAGTAATCCGCAATCATGGAAGAAAGTCAATGGAACCCCCATCATTCGCGGATATTAATGAGTCAACCATCTTTGACTCTGGAAACGAAACTATTCCGGACAAAGCGAACTCGCTTAACTGGATCAAAGTCCCCTGGTTTGCTTGTAACTTGTGTTCCAACATCCTCAGGGACTCCGGTTACTCCAACCATCTCTGGTACCCCTGCCTTTATGGAAGAAGTTCCGCGGCTACAAGAGGACATTAGAACTGAGCCTAGTGTAACGATAAACGCTTCTATTCCTGAATCGGCTCCATCTACAGCTGATTCAAAAGGTGCTACCCCTCCAACAACTGTCGCTGCAGAGTCTATACCTTCTTCGGCACTAGAAATATTTTACAGACCTGACGGTCTACCTCTCCCACCTGGATTGATTGCTATAGAAGAGATTGTGAAGGATCCTCCATCCAGTACTCCATTTCATTTTGGAGCCGGGATCACCCTATATTCTTCTTCATCATAAGTTAGTCTCCCTTCATCGCAAGTTCCTATAGAATCGCTAGGAAATATTTTGGATAGACTAGATATGTCTGAACAACCGTCAACATCTAGGACTGTGTCATTTGACGCAGCAGTAGCAAAACCTCCTGCTGCTACTCCAACAATGTTCACTGGTGTACCATCTATCCCAACTAGCTCTCAACCGATAGATGGAGTCCATCCAGGGACTGTTTCGATAGTATGGTTTGTTCCCGTTTATTCGTTCAGAATAATATCTGGAATCTCTTATGTTGAGTCTCAACAAATTGATCCTTCGCAATAGTATCAATTTGGGCAGTCCTGTCCCCAAAGGCCAATCATTCCTTTGAGCACTGGATTGCCACCATATGGGGGGCAGTATGCCCTTTCATTGTTTCCTCCAGGTGAACAACCATATGGGAGTTCGCAACAAAATTCGAGTCATGCTGGAATTACATCCAGCAGTTGGGTGCCAATACTACCTCAACAACCAAGATTTGTATGCTCAATGCAACAAAGCCTACCTGGGTTGAAAATTCCCACTACACCGGCCATTGTGACAGTGTCGCAAGCACAAGCGTTGCCTGTTGTATGCCAACCTCAAGTTTCTCAAGTTGTAATACAACAGCCTCCTATCTCCACGACGCAGCCGCAATCACCGATTAGTGACTCCCTAAACGGAGCGACCCAGGTTCAAACGGGTACTATTACCCCTCATCTTGGTCAAAAAGCAAGTATTGGACAACAGCAAATGGTTTCACAACCATGGTTGGTGCAATATCAACAATCGCAATTCCAACAAGTTTACCAAGGATCTGAGCAACAAATTTTTGCAAGTAATGGGCAGCCGTATATTCAAAATGGTCAACATCAATCATTTCATCGTGGCTATGCCCATCAACCTTACCAAAGTTATCAGCATCAAATGCACTATGCTGGTATGTAAAGACCCACTGCTCAGGCAATCCCATCTTATCCTGGGTATGCTTCGCCAAACCTGAATCAACAGTTGCCCTTCGTGGTGACTTTAGAGTTACCAGATCTAAATTGGCTAACAAACGATCCAATTGCTTATGCCCCTTGGTGGCCGATGATTCCTCATAAAATACTGTTAGATATTCCTAGATTTAATGGAAATCCAGGTGGAGACCCGTCGAATCATGTGATGACCTTTCATTTGTGGTGTTCATCCAACACTCTAAATGATGATTCGATTAGGCTTCGCCATTTTCAGCAAATGTTAACTGGTCCGGCAACAAAATGGTACATCAAAATGCCTAGAGCTTCATTCAATAACTTCAACGTCCTTGCCACAACCTTTTTAACCCATTTTCAGTTACCAATAATGTATGAAATAGGAACAAAGCTTCTTACCAATTTCAAACAAATGACAACCACTCACATATCTAATCATATTCATGAGTGGCGACATCGTCGTATAATGGTAAAAATGTATGTTCCTGATCAGCTATTAGCTGAATGGTTTATTAAGTCATTGTTACCTTCTATCATAGAAGATGTGGCAAACGGAGGAGTCATCACTGAAGAGCAAGTCATTTCTCGTGCGCAATATCTAGAATTGATCTATACTCAGTCTAGCACGCTCTATGACAAAATCCCTGATGCTCCTAGACCAGAATTTTCCGTTCCTCTTCCTCCTAAATCAAACAAAGACTCTCATGCTGGTGATGGTGTGATAGGTATGACTAGCACAAAAACTGTAAAGGCTACATCGAAGAAAGCTCGCACGGTTTCTAGACAAAATGCAAATGAAGAACTTCTCACCTCGGAGGTAAATGCCGTGTCGACTAACAAAGGCAAAGAACCAAAGCAACCATGGGGCAAGAAGAAAAATAAAGGGAAAAAGAAGAAATAGGAGGAGTCATCTCCTGAAAAACCTTCTACAAACCCTTCTAGGCAAAGGAAACCCCCTTCGGGGTGTCAGATATGCGATGAGGATCATTGGACGAGAGATTGTCCACCTAAAGCTGAAGTTAAAAAACTTTTTAAGAGTTCAAAAACCTCAGCGGTGTTGACTGATCCGTTTCCAAACCCAGGAACCAATCTAGTTGCTAATGACAATGATTCCTCGTCCCAAGTGCTTATGTTTTCCATTTCAAAACAACAAAATGATGCTTTGATATCGACAAGGAATAAAGATTACGAGAATCCATAGCTGTCGAACAACAAGGCTATTGATCAACCTAGTAGTTCGACAACAACTTCGATCGAAGTTGTGCCACCCATCATTCCTGAGCTAACGATAAAGCCACCAAAGGGAGTAGTATACAAATCGACGTTTAATCCTCGTGCCAGAGCAGCACAAAATTATAATATAGTAGAGGACCTGGCCCAATCGCCGTCCGCTATGTCGACACTTGAGATACTGCAAAATTGCCCCTCCCAAAAGCAGGCTCTATTATCAACAATAGGTGGGATTGACCCAGCAGATTCCAATCTTGTGGCCTTTAATCATAAAGGATATGACCCTCAGTTACTAGCTCAACTTTCTTTCCTTATTCAAGTGAAAGCCCTCAAAAAAACTGTTCATTGAACAGTTATTGATGAGGGAGCATCTACATGTATTATGTCGATGAGTTGCTGGAAAACATTGGGCTCACCACTCTTGTCGCAATCGTTAACGACATTGAAAGCATTTGATGGACAAACATACACTCCATATGGGATTTTAAGTAACTTGCAAGTCGAACTGGGGGGCAAAATAGTAGAAATTGATGTTGAAGTTATCGATGGAAACCTCGATTACAACATCCTACTGGGAAGGCCATGGATATATGCTATGGCCGTTGTTGTGTCGACATACTTTAGAAAGATTGCATTTCCTTTCCAAGGAGGAATTACAATCGTTGACCAAAAAACATTTCTCCCCAACATTTCACAAGTTACGGGAAGCATTCCGATGATCCATGGGAGCTCTCAATCGCTCCAAAATATCGGAGTAGGCCTACTAAAAGACTTGACATTGATGGGTACTTTTTCCCTACCGCCTCCAAACGATCTGGCGGAAGTGGCCATGGTGGGAACCTGCAATATGGTGTCTTCAATTCAGAAGTTACCCGATTACAATGTTAGCATGGATCATCGTGAGGTTTTGCCTCCAAGCCCAATAGAAATATTGTAGCAAGCAATGTTTTCGGCATGGGAGGCGAACACAATTCAACGCTCCTCAAGAATTTGGATAGATAGGTCTAAGGAATATGGTACCCCTTCAGATCCTTGGTTGCATGTACATTCTACAGGCGAAGGAATTGTTCAGTCAATGATGATTGACGGGGCACCATGGGAAGATTACCACCATCGTTCCCATCTTCCAGATTACAAAGAAGATTGTTCCAGTGACCTTGATCATCCTTCAGTATTTGATTTCCTATCGAATACTGTAAATACAGTGGATTCCAAGCGAAACTTGTCCAATATTGAAGAAACGATCGCCATAAATATCTCGACTAAACCAGATGTTGTAGAGAATATTCATGTCAGCAAATCTTGTTCTCCTACAGAACTGAAAATATATTACGCTCTCTTTCGCGAGTTCAGAGATGTCTTTGCATGGTCATATGAAGAAATGCCAGGCATCAACTGGAGTATCATTGAACACAAAATTAAGATGTATCCAGATGTCAAACTAGTACGACAACGTCTTCGGTAGGTGCACTCGAAGAAAGCCGCTTCCATAAAGGCGGAAGTTGAAAAACTTCTCCATGCTGGTTTCATTTACCCCATTCCTCTAACTGATTGGGTATCAAATATTGTTCCTGTAATGAAAAAGCAAGGAACGATAAGAGTGTGCGTCGATTATAGGGATGTAAATCAAGATTTTCCAAAGGACAACTACCCTACACCCTTCATTGACCAGATAATTGATGAATGCACCGGATGTGAAATCTTTTCATTTATGGATGGATTTTCGGGGTATAATCAAATAAATATCCACTCACAGGACCAGTCAAAGACTGCATTTATTTGTCCGTGGGGCACATTTACTTACCATAAGCTACCTTTTGGTTTAAAGAATGCAGGGGAAACCTTTCAGAGGGCAATGAATTATGCCTTCCATGACATCAAGAACATCGTTCAACCATATCTCAATGATCTTCCGGCTCATTCGCGAAAGCGGACCTATCATCCACGGAATTTGAGAGCGATATTTCTACTCTACCGACACTACAAGATACGACTCAATCCACACAAATGTGTGTTTTGTGTCGGTTCTGGTCGTTTACTTGGATTTGTAGTTTCGAAAGATGGGATTCGTCTTGACCCCTGTAAGCTTTAGGCAATCATTAATTTGCTTCCACCTTCAAACTTGCTTCAGATTCAAAAACTCCAAGGGAAAGAAAACTTTCTAAGGAGGTTCATTCCAAATTACACTGAAAAAATAAGTACCCTTCATCTAGGATCAGGTCACGCAAGCTTCCTTTGATGCTTTAAAAGAATCCCTAATAAAAGCATCATTAATGTATGCTCCCAATTATCAAAAAGACTTTAACCTGTATTTGGCTGCAACAGATATGACCATAGCAATGGTTTTAGTTCAAGAAGACAATGGAATTGAACATCCCATTTATTATTTAAGTCGAAACTTAAATGATACAAAAACTAAGTACTCCTATGTTGAAAAGCTGGCTCTCACAACTGTTCAAGCGATATAGAGATTTCGACACTATATCCTCTTTCAAAAAACTACCATTTTGTCAGATTGCAACCCAATGACTTATATCTTGTCGCGACAGTTGCTGGGGGGCAAATATTCTAAATGGATAGCAATTTTGCAGGACTTTGATCTGGAATTTATAAAATCCAAATCAAAGAAAGCTCTAGTTTTCGTGGAGTTACTATGCGATCTCCCATCGTCGTCTAACGATTCAACATCCAATACAACAATCGTGGATGAATCTTTGTTTCTGATATCTTCAAGCGATCCATGGTATGGATATATAATCATCTATCTCCAGACCCAAACATATAGGCCTAATACATCCCGTTTAGAACAATGACGTACCCGATACCAAGCAAAAGACTAGATGATCGTCGGTGATACACTTTATCTTCGTGGTATCGATACAGTTCTACGGAGGTGCCTCACCCATGAGGAGACCGAAAAAGTCCTGAATGACTGTCATTCAGGCACGTGTGGGGGGCATCAATCGGGTTACGCTACAACACAAAGATTTTATGAGCAGGGTACTTCTGGCCAACAATGTTCAAAGATTTCATAACCGCAGTCAGAAGTTTCCATGCTTGTCAAATCTTCGACCGCAAAACCAGAATACCACCTGCGCCTCTACAACCCGTAGTCGTTGTTGGGCCATTCGCCAAATGGGGCATAGATTTCATGACATGTAACCCCACCTCGGCCGAGGGGCATGGGTATATCATAGTCGCAGTCGACTATTTTACGAAATGGGTCGAGGCAATGCCTACATTAAACAACAGTGGCGAAACGACTGCTCTTTTCTTTTTCAATCATGTAGTCTCTAGATTCGGTGTTCCACAAGCTATAGTCACAGATCATGGATCGCATTTGCACAATCACATGATGTTTTAGTTGGCTATCAAATTAGGACTGTCCCACGATAGCTCTACTACGTATTATCGCAAGTTAACGGGCAAGTTGAGGCAATAAACAAAGTCCTGAAGTGCATGCTGCAAAGGATGATTGGAGTCCATAAACGGAGTTGGCACCTAATCCTATACTCAGCCCTGTGGGCATACCGGACATCGGTAAGAAATGCGACTGGGTTTACACCCTTTCAGCTGGTGTATGGTCTGGAAGCAATCTTACCAGTTCAGTGCGAAGTCTCGTCCCTCAAGCTTGCAGTCAACCTTCTCCCCGGAACTTCAGAAGAGGAGGCTCATTTCTTGGAATTAATCCAACTGGATGAAACCCATCGTGATGCCGGCTTGGCTAATGAAGCCCATAAGAAACGAGTCAAGGTGCAGTTTGACAAGAATATTAAACCCCGTGTCTTCTCAGAAGGTGAGCTAGTCTTACTTTACGACCAGGAATCCGATAAGTTGGGAGCAAGTAAGTTCAAGTCTTTATGGATGGGCCCCTATATTTTTAAGCATGTATTAGAAAAAGGAGCCTACGAGTTAGTGGATTATGATGGGATTCCACTGGTGCAACCCTGCAACGGGTTGTACCTTAAGCATTACTATGCTTGTCTCTATGTAGTAACCTCTTCATATGCTTTTTTTACATTTTTGTTTTCTCTAAGAGCAATCGTTTTGGTTAGGTAGTCCAATTTTTCATTTGTTACAGATGTCGAACCCATTGGAATCATTTGTTGGATATGCCGACAGAGCAAGCCGTAGTTCGCAGAACCTATCTTCTGCGGTCTGGGCCATCTTTGATCCAAGTGGCGAGTTAGTAAGTTTCAGAGCGGTATGTATTGGCCGATTAACGAACAACATTGCTGAATACAACGCGTTGATAGAGCTCCTTTCTGATGCCATCGCACATGGCATACGCCGACTTGTTGTCAGGCTAGACTCACAGCTCGTCATTCTACAACTCACCGGTATCTATTCTGTACGGAATCCAGCTATCTATCGCATGTTCCTAAGGGTCAAGATTTTGGAAAGAAAGTTCGATTCTATCCAATATCAACATATTTCCAGAAACTTAAACACATTAACAGATTCATTGGCAAATTATGTGTTAGATAGACATTTGCGACATTTATAAAAGAGAAGCATCTAATCAATATTTGCATCAGGATCATGTAGCTTAATCAAAATGAAGCTTCGAAAATAAAATATATATATAACTGTATATGGTTACACATAGTGTTCTGTGTCCAAGACAAAATCGGTCAAATGACCCAAAAACTCAAAATGCTAGGGGGCACCCTAGTCTAATGGTGCTGGTGATAACAAGTCACCGCCTGTGCAATCATGCGTAAAAGCCTAGTCCATCAACGTGGCACGCCAGTAGTATGTCGCTGTAATATCAGAGGCAGCTCGTCAGTCCTCACATCTGGGATACCGAGAGTGAGGCTTTCGATCTGATCCTGTAATGCTACAAGAGTCTCGGCCACATCCAGGTCACGAAGGACAACCCTCCATACAGCCTCTCCTGCTGGAACGACAGCTGGTGCTCTCAAGCGCACTGTTGGTCGCACCGGTCTGATATCTGCATGAGCACATGAGTTTTGATTAGACTTGGTAAAAGAAAACACGGGAGCATTATAAAAGCAATAAACAGGGATATGGTTAGAAATTTTACCTATAGCACTCCACTGCTCACCAGTCGGTAGCACCAAATCTGGGTCACCCCGGAAATCCATACTAGCATATGGACACTCGACATAAACCATCTCCTGACGGTTGAACCACTCAAAGAAGGCATTAGAGAAAGAAACCTGTGGCTGACCAACATGTCGGGCCATAAGGTCAACTCATCTCTGCATCCGTGGCTTAGTCGGTGGCGACAAACCAAGTGAAATGTACTATGGCTGTATCAGTGGGATCTTCTCCAAAGCGAAAGCGGTCAAAATGGAACCATAGCCAAAGTTCTTAGATCACCCATTTTTCACCTTGGTAAGCTGTTCTTTTATCACCGGAAGTACTGCATCACACCAGTTGAACACCTTTGGTTTGAGGCATTCTAAGGCATACTACATATAGGACCTGTTGGCCAAGTGAAGAGCCGTACTACCAACCAGTCTAGCAAAGGTAAACAAGATGGTCCTCAAGGACCGATCAATGACATCTCAGATGTTGATCTTTCCGTCCCTGCTTGGATGAGATCCTTCTATACAGTATCGGAGAATATAATCCCTCACGGATTCGCCCCCATGGGAAGAACCTGATAGTGAGAGAGGGGCACCACGCCTCGATAAACCAGTCAAAAAGTATATGTCCACGATGGTCAAGGGGATGGATTTGCCTATGATCTGGAACACCTGGTTGGTAGGATCCCATGCATTGAGGAAATATTGCAACAAGTTGATCTGTTGCCTCATACTAGAGATGCGGAAGAACTTGAGCAAACCACAGTTCCGCAATGCAGTTACTGTACCCAGATCATGTAAAGTAACTATGTCCTCTTCTTCATGCTCACGTTCTTGCCATGTAACGACCATTTTTCTCTGATGAATCTTTGAAAGCAAACAAGAGAAGAGTCAGGATCTTGATTTGGCAAAAAACAGGAAAAATTTCCATGAAAAAATAGTGCACAAGTTTCCCTCCTTGCGCCCATCTCACCCCAGCTGTGTATTGGGTGTGCTGCATACTGACTTGC
Organism: Pinus taeda; assembly: GCA_000404065.3. NCBI lineage: Eukaryota > Viridiplantae > Streptophyta > Pinopsida > Pinales > Pinaceae > Pinus > Pinus taeda. Next base: position 60,548 of record APFE031260328.1, on the reverse strand, counting down.
CAGTGGATAGCCCAGTATGCATCGCACCTTTCGATACAAACAGGGTAAAATGAGGGCAAAACAAATTGTTCAAACCCCAAAGGCTTAGAAAAGCAGGGAAACATGCTCATAACTCAAAAAGGAAAGAATGTAATTGAAGAGCACAGGTTTAACTCCTACCTGGTCTAGATGGTGCCAAGAATCATCCGCAGAATCTCCCGGAATCAGCTAGTGAAAATCAAGGGGGAAAGCACCTCCAAAGCTCCAACAATCTCAAGCTCAAATGAAATGGTAAAATGATGGGTAAAAACTACTTTTAAGTTACTTTTCACGTAATTCGAGTAGGGTATTAGTGTTTTAACTCATTTTTCAAACATGTATTCTCATTTCTAATCAGTTTTATGGAGCAATTGAATAGGGAGTACGACCTTCAAAAGAACATAGTGTTAACAGTGGGTCAAATATCAAAGACCGTCATCACGAGTAGTTTTATGTGAAGTTCAAGCTCATTAAAAATTAAACCTAAGCAATGAGAAAATGTTCCCCCAGTGTTTAAGCTCATTAAAGAATGAACCAACCTCTGGTAAATAACCATTACGAATGCATTATCATCAGCTTTTGAGCCCTGGTCGTGTTCTTACCATCACCTCCACTCTGTTTTAGCTGATCATATGCCTCCAGTTGATTGTTTACCCTTTTGAGGAACAACTGCGTCGAGTGATTCCTGTTAGCCATCCTTGTGACACTACCATGATTGGAAAATTCCAAACCTTACCTAGAATTAGCAGCTACTCGAAAATATCACTCGTTCCTAAAAAACGAGTCTCCTTTAAGCTCTTTTCACTTGACTCGTAAAATATGAAAAGATTGCCGAGCAGTTGGCCTCTCCAGCTCGTTAAAGCTAATGGGAGTGCTATCCCTCCTCTAGATTTTAATCTTTTTGGACCTAAGGATTATTACACAAAAATATCGAGCGATTGCTTTGTTCGGCTCGTTAAAACTATCGAAAATTCATCCCTTTCGTATTATTTTATACTTTTTCGGGCTTAAGGGATTATATGACGAAAAAGGATTACTGGAGTTTCCTTTCCGTCCCTTTTCAGACTCTCTAAAATTGAAAAAGTACCGAGTTATATTTTTCGTTAAACTCGTTAAAACCAATAGTGACAAACTTGTCCATAGAGACGAGAATGAGTTTCACTGTCGCTAGGATCGTTAAAACATAGCGACAGGTTTGCCCGAAGGGCAAATTATATAACAAGCATATGTTATCCTCCTCAAGCTTAACAAAAATAAAGAGGTACTGGTCAGCAATGACTGGGGAAAATTGGGAAGAAAACTTGAAGAAACTTTATTGGTAGCAAAGTCGCTCTTGAACATGACACTTTC